>JAJPUD010013272.1:0-45115 GCA_023553655.1 Myrmecobius fasciatus | reverse complement strand
TTTTTTTTTTTGCTGAAGCAGTTGGGATTAAGTGATTTACCCAGGGTCAAACAGCTAGGAAGTGTTAAGTGTCTGAGACTAGATTTGAACTCAGGTCCTCCTGACTTCAGGGCTGGTATTCTATCCACTGCACCACCTAGCTGCCTCCCACTCCAGTATCTTTGCCAAGTAAACTCCAAATGGGATCATGAAGAGTCAGAAATGACTGAACAACAATATATTCTTGTTGTAAGTAGTTGTTTATATATTAGTTCTCTCTTGAAGGCAGGTGCTGTTTTTACCTTTCTTTTTATCCCCATTACTTAGCATAGTGTGTAGAACCTAGCAGATATTTAATAAATGCCTCTCAATTTGACTATCAATAATAAAGACCCTTGGCTTTATGTTTATCAATCGGTCAAACAATCAAGAATATATTATAGCCAGAAGTGTCAGTAAGATCATTCTAACACATTCTGGACTCATGTTTGTTGTTGCTCTGTCTCTGTGATGTTTCAAGTTTCTAATTATTTCAAGTAAAACACAACAGTACAATAAAGGATATTGCAACAGAAGAAGTGCATCTCTTAAATTTCACTGACAAAAGTAAAGATTCTGGAAGATAAAACTTAGAACCTCAAAGCTTACCAGAAGGGAAATTTTCTGTTTTGCAAACAAGGCAGACATCTACTGTACAAAGACGTTATTACACAACTTGCAGTGTTGAGGAACTAAAAAAAGTCAACTAATTTAGCTTTTACTGTAGGGTTACACCAAGTCAAGAGAATTCTACAGCTTGCCCTGCTGTTCAAGTTTGGATCAATGAGTAACAAGATCCAAGATGACCTTTATATGAAGCCCATCAAAAAAACACATCAACTCATATCAGCATGGAAAAAAGTAGCCCCCTCTGTTTTTTCTTACCTCCACTGGTGTAGCTAATTTTGTCTCAGGAAAGGTCAATCCATGTCTACCCTGTTGAAGTTGAAAGTTATGAGTAACATACCTTTAAACCATAGATCATGATATAATATTATCGACTGCTTACTAAAAAAGTGGAAGAGAATACTTACCAAGCCTCTACGTCTGGTGTTTCTAAACAAAAAAAATCTCCACATGCTTTCAAATAACGTGAAGAGTTTCTCTCAACTGCTCATACAAACCCTTTAGTTAAAATGAAATGAAAGGAACTTTCCACCTTTGATGCAACTTTTAAGATCAACCAAAGGAAGTGATGAATGCTTGTAGCACCAGCCTCAAAATTCAACTGAAAAACAAAGTGACTTATTTAACTTTCAATCTGCAAAGTGTTTTATTGGTAACCTCTGATAATCAGCTATACATCTGAATTAATATTTCCCCATGAAGAAGGGGAATGTCTTGCCATACTATTAATTATGTGGAAGTTAGGAGAGCTAGTTACAACAGAAAGGAAAGCATTTCAAATTATCTATAAGTATTTTAACATTCTACTAATGACATTTTATTCATTCCATTCCCTCTAACTTAGAAACCAATAAATGTAACTTGACAGTATACAGCTTCTGAAGTAGAAGATTCATCCTCCTCTTTCCTTCCTCTTCTGGTAAATTCATTGTATACCAGTATCTCCACCAAAAGAGAAATGAAACTTGGATGGGTAATTTTTTTGATGCTCTAATTAGAGTGTATGATTTCTAAGCCTCCTACATCTTTAAAATTCTACAATTCTGTGAATTCATAAGATCTAGGCTACTTGCTAAAATATGGCTTTGAGTTTTATTTTTTAGTTTATATATGCATGCTATAGAAAATAATTTCTCTGCATACAAAAATAATCCAATCCACATCCAAGGTATCAACAATGGATAGATAGAGAGCTGTGCATGGAGGCAGGGAGAATCATTTTCCTAAATTCAAATCTGGACTCAGACACTTACTAGCTATGTGACCCTAGGCAAGTTACTTAATCCTGTTTGCCTCAGTTTCTTCATTTCTAAAATGAGCTAGAGAAGGAAGTGGCAAACCACTCCAGTATCTTTGCCAAGAAAATCACAAATAACAAAATGACAAAGAGTCAGTCACAACTAAAAATATGACTGAACAAAGTACTAAAACGCCTCTAAATACATTTATTTTGGGGATTAAACTTCTAATTTCTGTTATTACCCATGGTCTTTACTTCTCCAGCATCTCCCTATTGCTCTCTGTATTTTGTTAGTTTCCTGTCATACAGCCTGTTATCATAGTTAGTCAAGAATGAATTATATTACCTGGCTTTGGATCACACTCGTTATTTGGGGGAGGGGGGAGAGATTCCAGGGTTTTTGCTGTCTGTGAGTGAAAGAAGGAAAGGAAGGAAGGAAGGGAGGGAGGGAGGAAGAGAGGGAGGAAGGAAAGGAAGGGAGGGAGGAAGGAGGGATGAAGGGAATGAGACAGGGAGGAAGGGAGGGAGGAAGAGAGGAAGGGAGGGAGGGAGGGAGGGAGGAAGAAAGGAAGGGAGGGAGTGAGGGAGGAAGGAAGGAAGGAGGGATGAAGGGAATGAGACAGGGAGGGAGGAAAGGGAGGAAGGGAGGGAGAGAGGAAAGAAGGAAGGGAGGAAAGAAGGGAGGGAGGAAGGAAGAGAGAGAGGAAGGGAGGGAGGAAAGGAAAGAAAGGATGAAGGGAGGGATGGAAGGAAGGGAGGAAGAGAGGAAGGGAGGGAGGAAAGGAAAGGAAGGAGGAAGGGAGGGAGGGAAAGGAGGGAGGGAGGAGGGAAGGAAAGAGGGAAGGGAGGGAGGAAGAAAGGGAGGAAGGGAGGGAGGAAAAGGAAGGGAGGGAAGGAAGGGAGGGAAGGAAGGAAGGAAAGGAGGGAGGAAAGGAAGGGAGGGAGGGGAAGGAAGGGAGGGAGGAAAGGAAGGGAAGGAGGGAGGAAAGGAAGAGAGGAAGAAAGGGAGGAAAGGAAGGGAGGGAGGAAGGGAAGGGAGGAAGGAAAGGAAGGGAGGGAGGAAGGGAGGGAAGGAGAGAGGGAGGGAGGAAAGAAGGGAGAGAAGGAAAGGAGGAAGGGAGGGAGGGAGGGAGGAAGGGAGGGAGGAAGAAAAATTATTAAGTGTTTACTATTTGCCAGGCACTGCACTAAGTTCGGTGGGTACAAATACAAAAAGAAAAATATTTCCAAAAAAGAAATCAAGAAGAACAGTCTAATGTGGAAGGAAGGAAATAAGTATGTGCTAGGCATTGTTAAGTGCTTTTAACAAAGATCTCATTTGATATTTGAAACAACCCAGGGAAATATGTGTTATTATTACCCCATTTTACAGTTGAGAAAACAGGCAGATTAAGTGACTTTCTAAGGAACACAAAGCTCTTAAATGTCTAAATGTTTAAACACCTCTAGACTCCTTCTAGACTTTATCTAGACTGCACCACCTAGCGGCCTTCCAGTCACTTTCTGATGGAAGGAAATAATTGGTTGCCAGGGAAGAGAGGGTTGATCTATAAAGGATAATCCCCTTTTAAAAACATCGTACTACCAATGTATTTGAAAATTATTTTGTGACAATTTGTATGAAACTATTTGTGACCTGACTATAAACTCATCCCTTCCCTGGTTAACTTCAAGCTCATATTGATAATTTTCTTGTTTTGTGTCACTTCATAAGGGGTACACATTTTGTACACAGGTGTCATAGGTGGTCTTTTTCTTAACCAATGCTAAATTTTGAATACTAACACTCAGGGTTTTAAGTGCTGCTGAAGTATGAATTACTAACTATAGAAGTAAAGCCAAATGGTGGATCAAGCCAGAATGTAGTTACTATGTATGGTTGTTATTTTATTCCTATTGAAACCGCAATTATACCATCCCCACATACTGCATTTTGAAAAACTCTTCCAAAGGGAAAGAGATGTCTTTGTTAATGTGGTTTATTTAAAATTTTTATTTGCATGCTAATAATTACTTTTGAAGCATAACCACTTTATTACCTCATACGTTTGCATGACAAAAGTTCAAAAGGTTTCTTTTTTTCTTATCTTTTAACTTCTACAAAAGGCTATCTCCACCTCCAAGATAACAGGAGCTTCTGCTATATCTTTGGATATTTTTTGGTAGCCCAACTGAGCAAAATACACATCTTCAGAGAGTACCCAAAAGTGCTCCCAAAGTAACTGAATATACATCATCTTTAGATTGATTATGAAAACCAATACATTATAGGTTTCCTACCACACAATATATGCCATATAGAAATCTAAGGTTACAGAAGGTCTTGACTATTTTCCAAAGCTGTGTTGGCTCAGAGACTAATTTTTAACTATGAACTCAGCTACATACTTCCTCTTGAATTTCCAAGAACACTTGAAGATCTTACTAATAAAGGATGCTGTAAGAGACAATGCTTTTTCTATATATAAATGAGAGTCTGATAACTTCTCCATTTCTTGAAATCCTATAAATCTAGTACATAAAATATTTTTTAACTTCTCTTATTTTCCTAATGAGATTCTAAGCTCTTTAATCACAGAGACTCCATTTTCTATGTTGGAGACAACCATTAAACATATAGCAAGAAAATGAGAACTTCATAGATGCTACACAAATTGGTTGTTGTCCTTCCTTCCTGAGGAGGACCAAAATGGCTTCAATATGTTGGAGTCAAGGTAGAGTGTGTCTGACTATGTTTGATGAGCTCGGAATGCTCCACCACTCAAGCATAAATAGTCTACATGAACATTTGGAGTGGAGATATCTCTAAATTTGTGCATTTCACATTTCTTGTGAGCTACTGCAATTCTGCTTTACTCAGAGCACAGTGCCTTCTTTAATGTGGGCATGCCATGCTTGGTCCTTTACCAGTGTTTTCCATGTCACACAATGAGTAAGGGTTTACTGGTATTTTGTCTTCCTGTGGGGGAAACTTGTCTCTTGCCCAGTCCTTAGGACAGAATTAAGAGGATGAATCATGAATCTCATTTTATCAATTAACAAACATTTATTAAGTACCTTCTATATTCTAGACACTTGTTAGTTATTGGAAATATAAAAAACAAACAAACAAACAAACAAACAAAAACTGTCCCTGCTCTCAAAGAGCATTCCTTTTGGAGAGAAAATTTATCAAAAGCCACAAAATATGTATGTGATGTTCTCCACTCTCACCCCCAAGAATGCACAAATATTCTCTGCCTTTCCCAGATAGGAAATCTCTTCATTCCAGAAGCTCACGCCTTCCCTGAATTTCTCACATTGGGAGTATTATTCATTCAGTCTCTTTCCCTCTGGAATTTTATAGACCAAGACAAAGAGATAAAAACAAAGTTTTAGTGATTGTCTACAGTCAAATAGGAATGCAAGCAGAACTATGTAAGTGACATACCCCAGAGTCCTGTTTTCCCTATTTCTCCTCGGTTCATTCTCAGGACAAATATCTGGGTGCATTTGGTGATGGATAGTTGTATTGATTTTTCTACTTTTAATAGCTTACTTCTCTTGATTTGTTAATATGATAGAAAGAAGTTAGATCTCTAGGGCACTAGTCATTCAGAGGCTGCTTTATTCAGAGTCAATTCTTCAGACCCAAGGCTTGTTAGGAAAAGAGATAGGGGTAGGGAGTCTAACAGCTTAAGGAAGATAGGGAAGAGTATTTGTGAGTATTTGAGTTGGAAGTAAGAAAGGTAACTGGAAAAGAAAGCAAAAAGGGCCCACTATAATATAAGGGAGAAAAAATCAAGGACTACAAATAATTGCTTTAAAAGACACCATCAGGAGGGATCTAGCGAGATTACTCATATTTGTTTTAGAGAAAAATGAATAAAATATAAATAACAGGTAAAGACAATGGAGAATATATATGACAATATATTACAGGTAAAGACAATGGAGAATATATATGACAATATATGACAATGGAGAAATTAAGAGTTGTGTATTTTAGGCCTGACTAATAAGACTTTCTTTAGTCAGTTCTTTGTGTTGATCATTATTTTAATTTTTTAATACTGCAAAGCTTCCAGTTCAATTTTATGTTAAAAAAAAACAATTTTACCACAATTAATATTCATTCTTTCTATAAAAATTTGAGATTCTTTAAAAAAATTTAATTCTCAAGAAATGACTGGTTACTGATGTAGGAAACTGGTTCATATTAGATATTTTGAACTCATAGACCTTTCTATATAAATATGAGCTAACATCTATCTCAGCTTGATAAGAAGTTGGAGTTTTGCCAATAATGTTATTTCTAGTTTTTAGTCTCCTCGTTGTGCTGATTAATTTATTCAATTAAACTTCCACGAGAAATGGGATAGCTGATATTTTATACATATAGCCTTGAATTATAGAATACCACAATCTTTGAGGAATTAGTGTCCTACTGTTGTTATTTGTCTTTCCTTTTCTAAGAGGACCAGTGACATTTCAGGATGTCTTGACTCGGATATGAATTGTATTTAAGTGAGGCATAGTCATCAATCTCACTCTCTTGCACAGTCATCAAATGCTAATCGCAGGACAAAAGTAGAAATGGCTAGCGATTGGTGTCTTTGCTCTAAGCATTACTCAGCACCTGCTTCAACTGCTCTCATGGGAGGATGGAACAAATTGTTCTTATTTGCCCATTCTGCCACGGGAAGTCTTCATATGCTTGGGATGGACATCTCCACTCACTGATGATTTCTGTTGGTTACCCTCAACCTGGTTTACCCCGTCTACCAAAAGGATTTTGACAGGATGTGGGCAATATACAAGTTATTTCTTCTTATAGCCACAGGTGAGAGTGAGCAACTGAGCCACTAACTATTCATAAATTAATCTTGATATCTATATTATCTTGTAAACAATAATACCAAGTAGCGTCCCTGCATGAAAGGAAACTTTAATAAGCATGCTTAAATATATAAAACAGATTAATGGTAAGATAGGAATGTGACTTCCCCCTTAATATTCAGAACCTGGTAATGTGTCAATGTTGTACAGTAAAAAACAAGTGGATTTGAAATCAGATAAACTGAGTTTAAATTCCAATGTTACTATTTACTTCCTCATGTGATTTTAGAAAAGTCATTTTGCTCTGGACCTCAGTTTCCTCATTTTTGAAATGAATAAGATGGGCTAGATGGTAGACTATTCCTACTAAAATAGTCTAGTTTTCTGATTATTTTAATTCTCTGGATTACCTATTTTCCAGTCTGAATTGTTACTGTAAGCCACTAGGTGTCAGGAGAGTACCAATAAAACAAAATAAAATCCCTAAATTTCATCTCGTTTCTCCCCATTACTTTCTCATTCAGCTATTCCCTGAATTTAATTTTTCTTAAACTGAACTGAAATTAAATGTTTCTGTCTTTATTTGTAGAAAGCTTCCCTTCCCACTGCACCCACAGTAATCATGTTTTCATTTCCACCTTTGGTTAAGACTTCCCATCTTAAGCAGTATTTTTCTTTCTTACCATAATGTGTTTATACTTCAAGACATCTTTTTAGTGTATCTTCTTTTTCCCAGTTGCTAACAGAGTGGAAGGTCAGTCACAAGAGTCTTTTATAGATCCATAAGTGGCTATATCCTTATGATGACACAATAGTGTAAGAGCAAAGTTGCCCTCTATAACACTCACAAGTAAGATCCAACCCAAATGAAAAGTATAATTGGGTGATATTTTTTAAAAAATTAAAATACAATAAAATATGGATAATATTACATTTTATATAAAGTCAATATGTGTCCCATAGAGATCTTAATGCACAGTTTGGTGGCTCCCATTTTTACCTTAACTTGATACTGCTGATATACAGAATAGTTCCAGGGAAGTAAATCTGAGGGTTTTCCAGAAACTCAATCTATTTCTAGAGAGACAACTATTTTAAATTCCTTTGGAATACCAGAGAAATCAAATCAGACAACATTAAAGCATTATATGCCAGTGATCTTGAGAATAGTCCTCTTGATTCTGAATGTGTGACATGAATGAAATTGATTAACTTCAGTTAATCTACAGGAAATGGTGATAATTGGCCTTAAGATACTTAGCTTTAAATTATAGAATATCACTAAGGGTGTGCTGGTAAATACATAACTGCCAACTCAAAAAAAAAAAAAGAGAGATTTACTTTTAAGTTTAATCAGGATTATATCCATCTTCTTAAGTCTATACAATCAATAAAACAGTAAGTCAAACCTTGATTCATAAAGTTTCACAATTTCTAAAGTATAAATGCTCTCATTGAAAATTTAAGAGTCTTATCTAGCTATTTAAAACTAATTTAGGTACTGTACCCCTGAATATCACAGTTTCTTAGGAATCAAAATTACAGATCACTCAAAGGGAAAGAAAAATGCTAAGCATAAATAAATTGCAATGCCACCAAGGATGAGTCATATACATGAAAAAGTGTGAACAATATTACCAAAGAGATGAATGACCAAAAAAGAAAAGACTGGTCATATGTTGAGAATGAATAATATTAAAAAGATAATGTACATGCCTTTGGAACCTGCATAATGTCAAGAGTTCTAGAGGAAATACTCCAGGTCATTGTGTAGAAGGTTTATAGAAGGACTTTTTTTGGAGGATATAAATATTGATTTATGGGGCAGCTAGATAGTACAATGGATACATTGACCCTGAAGTCGGGAGAACCTGAATTCAAATCCAATCTCAGATGTCTGATAGTTATTAGCTGTGTGACCCTGGGCAAGACACTTAACCCCAATTGCCCTGCAAAAAATTAAAAAGAATTTGAACTCAGCTTTTTAAAAATAATTGCTGTGTCATTGTTCCCATCATTCTCTACTTTTTAATTATGTTTATCTGTGCATGCCTTCCCAGCTTACAGACCTCCAATCGAATATAAACATCTTGAAGGCAGAGGCTATTTTAATTTATATCCTTAGCATAATGCCAGGAATGCTATGGGAGCTTAAGGTCATGAAGACAAAATGCTACTTGATTTCTATCCCTGCACATCTTCACTAATGAGTTGTTAGAATTTCTCAGGGTTTTCTTCTGGAGAGTTTGGAAGCCAGGTGATTGGGTCTGTCTGTATTGAAGTTGGAGCAATGTGGGGGATTGTCAGCATACTACTTAAGCCACACTCATTCTGAAAAAGCCAATATATTAAATCTAAGACTTCCTCAGGAAGATCTGAGTTCAAATCCAACTCCAGGTGCTAAATGGATCATCTTGGACAAATCACTCAACTTCTATCTCAATTTCAACTATAAAATGGGAGTAATTATAGCATCTACTTCTCAGGGATGTTCTAAGGGTAAAATAAGATAATATTTATAAAGCATTTAGCAGATGTCTGATACACAGTCTGATACATTCTACATAAATGCTAGTTTTTTTATTGTTGCTGTTTAGTCACTTTTCAGTCATGTTGGACTCTTTGTGACTCCATTTGGGATGTAATTTGACAAAATTATTGGTTTGCCATTTCCTTCTTCAGCTTGTTTGACAGATGAGAAAACTAAGAAAAATAAGTTAAATTACTTGCCAGGGTCACACAACTAGTAAGTGTCTGAGGTTAGTTTTGAGCTCAGGAAGAGGGGTCTTCTAGACTCCAGGCCTGGTACCCTATCTACTGTACTACCTAGAAGTTCTTTCTTTAGCTATTATTATTTCAAATATACTTTTAAAGTGATGGGTCAGTCTGAGACTCATTTTCATATCAAAGATGCAGACTTGGTTATATCTAAATGACCTTACATTTATATCATATTATAATTTATTATTATAATGAATCACATGTAAATATATGCAATTATATTATGTATATTATGTAGACACTTTCTGGAAGTCATATCTCCTCACAAAGGAGGGTACCAAGAATGACCTCAGTTTATAGAATTTTCAGGGGATGCAAACACAGACACAATACTCTGCTCCTTCAGATAATTTTTCTTTTGTTAGCTCACTGGGGAAGACATGTAAAGACATTTCCACATCAAAAAACAAACAACTTCTGAAGGAGACATAAACATTGAAACAATGCCTTTTCCTAAACCCAGAGATTCATCTGTGTCTAATTTTCACTCCTAAAACAATTCAATTCACCTAAATGCAAATAAAATGAATATGATTGGCTACAACCTAAAGAAAGTTGCAGCCAGCCAAAAGAAACCAGAATGACTTTTACTGCTTTCTTAAACTCTCTTCTGGAATGGCAATAAAATTGTTCACAATTTCAACTAGTCCTTACATCTCTGTGAAATTTCTATAATTACAACACTAACAATTGGCATCAGGATTGTGATGAACAAAAGAAAACAATAGGACTGAAAACAAAAATAGAAAAAATTATGCCCAATCATCCAAGAAGGGACATTTATGTGTAGAAATATTGAATCACATAACACATGGAAGAAAATGACTGCAGTGACAAATGGAACCTACCTTCTCCAAGTGATATAGTAAGGATAGACAGATTTAACTATAAATAGCAACAGCATCAAGACTGGGCAAAGGAAGATTGGTGATTAGATCTGAAACTTGGATATTTTCATTGATCAATTAATCAATAAATATTTGAATATCTATAAGATGAAAGGCACCATGCTAGGTATTTGTTGAATATCAAATTTTTCCAAAAAGGAACCCTGAAAATGTAATCAATTATTGATTATACACACATACTTTATCCATAAGAAATGTATAATTTCTTAGGGGCTTTTTACTCAACATATTTCCAAATCACTCCATCCAGAATTCAATTAGTATGTGCTCAGGTGTTACATAATATTCAGTTTAGCAAAGTATAATTAGGAAGATTAGCCTCTGACACAAATAAAACAAAACATGAAACCAAATAATGTATACCAAAGTCAACAAGAAATGAATTAGGCTTCATCCAAGAATTCTTCCTTTGTATTAGTATAACTATTCAAATGTTTGTTATATCTTTATTTTTAAAGTACATTCTATACAGAAGTGCTAGTCCAAAAAAAAAAGAAAAAAGAAAAAAAATGATATTTTTAGGATGAGATTAAGACCCAGCCTTGCAAGGTATGTGGTATTTTTTCAGTGGGAAATGTGTGTCTCTGTATATGTGTGTGTGTGTGTGTGTACCTAGATAATATTAGATAAACAGTACATACTAGTTGACTGATAATTCCAAATCCTTAAGGAATCAATCTTAAGGATATGCAAGAGAAAATTGAAACATCATATAGAAAAGTGGTTTTAAATTGATTGGCCTAAAAGTTCATAGTATACAGCAATTTGATTTTGATTATGAAAAAAGAATTTAATTTGTCTAGAAGCTACTTGTATTAGGGAAATGAATGATACTAAGAAAAAAGAACAGAGATTGTAAAATCATACTTGTAGAGGAATCAGTGGGGTGGAGAAGAACTAGTAAGTCCTATATTAGCATATTTCCTTGAATGAAAAAATGGTAGTAGGATAGTAGGTTGGTGGGGTGAAGAATAAGACTATGTAACTGAAAAGGGGTAGATGGTGGACAGAGGAATGGAGAAGGAAGTAACCCATATCTGTTTAATGATAACACTTTAAATTTTGTAAAGCATTTTACATGTAAGGAAGATATAGTTCTTATCTCCATCTTACAGATGAGGAAATTGAGGTTGAAAGAGATTAAAAAAACTTGCCCAGAATCACACATTGTCTGAGGTAGGATTCAAATTCAGTTATTTTTGAATGCTTTCTATCCATGTTTATGAGCAGTGTCTGATATGATGTGATATTCCAAAAGAATTGAGAAAGTTGGTTTGGTCAAAAGATTGAAATAGTTGATGTTGAAGCATTTGTGGAAATATAGGTGTACTAATACATTGTTGGTAGAGCTGTGGATTGGTACAATCATTCTGGAAAGCAATTTAAAATTATGCAAATAAAAAGACTAAAATGCCCATCCTCTTTTAGTCAGAAATTCTCACTGCTGGGACTATATGTCAAGGAGTAAATTTACAAAAAAAAAAAGAAAGAAAGAAAGAAAGAAAGTCTCCAGATATACTAATGGAGATATGATAGATGGAGATAGAGAATGAAGACATATTCGTACTTTTTGTACTAGCAAAGATATGGTAACAAAGTTTGATTGTTGTCCTTCATTCTTTTTTTTTTCAAAGTTTATAAAATATTTCTGCTTCCTTAGGTTTTTTTTATTAAAGCTTTTTATTTTCAAAACATATGTATGGGTAGTTCTTCAACATTGACCCTTACAAAGTTTTCCATTACAAATTTTTCCCTCCTAGTCCCCTCCCCTCCCCTAGATGGCAGGAAGTCCACTACATGTTAATTATGTTAAAATACTTGTGTTGTCCTTTATTCTTGAAGGAGAATGGATGTAATGTGCCTGACTGTAGCTTATCAGACTAATATGAGCTTGGAATGCTCTACCACATGTCAGACATAAATAGTCCATGTGAGCATTTAGGATGGATTCTCTAAATTTGTGCATCTCGGGTTTCTTTTGAGCTATTTATCTCTGCACCAATTCCAAAGTTCTTGAGAGTGTTCTTGGGTAACTTTTTCTGACTACCATGGGAGTGATTGCCATATATGAGTTCTCTATAATATAGTCTTTTTTAGACGAGTATACATTTGGCATTCAAACAATGTGGCCAGATCATCAGAGTTGTGCTCTCTGCAGTAGAGTTTGAATACTTGGCAGTTTAGTTTGAGAAAGGACCTCATTATCTTGCCATTGTCTCTTATCCTGCTGGGTAATCTTTTGTTTAAAATTGTTAAAAATTGTCTTTTAAGACAATTCAAATGGAAGTGATTCAGTTTCCTGGTATGATATTAATACTCTCCAGGTTTCACAGGCATACAAGAATGAGGTCTGTACAACAACTCTGTAGACCTTCAGTTTGGTGGTCAATCTAATATTTTTTCTCTCTCTCACTTTCCTTCAGACACTCCCAAACACTGAGCTAGCTCTGGCAAAGTAACAAGGTAGATGCTTGTTGATTAGAGTGTGGCTATATGAACTGTGATACATGAATGAAAAAGATATTTCTCTGCTATAAGAAATAAAGATCATGGGACAGTTAAATGGCACAGGAGATAGAGTAACCAGTCCTAGAGTCAGGAGGACCTGAGTTCAAATTTAGCTTCAGACACTTACTAGTTGTGTGACCCTGGACAAATCACTTAATCCCAATTGCTTCAAAAGAAAGAAAGGAAAAAGGAAAAAGAAAGAACATGATGAATACAGAAAAGCATGAACTTACATGATGAACTGATGCAAAATGATACAAACAGAACAATAGAAAGAACAATAACAACAAAACTATAAAAACCAAGTCTCATTACAAAGAAGAGACATGAGAAAATACCTCTCCTCCCCATTTATAGATAAGGTCCTTGGATGTGGAATATTTTATTAAATGTATTAATTTCTTTTGAAGGCTTTTTTCTCTTCCCCCTAAATTTTTTTTGTTTTAAAAATTATGCTTTATCTGGGGCAGGGTTGAGGGAAAAGTAGGTGATATAAAAAATATCAATAAAGTATATCTCTTCTAAAAAGAAAGGAAAGAAGGGAGAGAGAGAGAGAGAGAAAGAGAGAGAGAAGAGAGAGACAGAGGGAGGGAGGAAGACAAGAAGCTGAGATGGGTTGAGAATATGTGCTGGACCATTCTTTCAATGAGTTTTTGTACCAACTGAGTCAAATACTTACGTGATAAGACATGCAATTTCTTTATCTCTAGAGCCATTACTCCCCTTGGGGGCAGCAGTTACCAATAGTTTTGTACTTTTGTAACCACAACTTTATTCTAATCATCTATGTTTATGGAGATTTTGGTCTCCATAAACATAGATGATAATTTAAAATATCACTTTCTTCAATCCATTAAATGTTGCCTCTAAAACAGAAGACATTATTGGGACATTTTTATCAACAGAAGTTACATGTTCAAGATGAAAAATTCCCCCATTTTTGACTACATTTCAAATACTATGTGCTATATGGTGGGAAAATCTAAGTCTTGCATAGATCATAAAGTTCATAATGTTTGGTTGAATTAATTATTTGGCTGTCCTGCTATAAAAAAATAAATCAGGAGAACCTGGAAGCCAAGGCTCGTCTTATGTAGGTGGGCAGAAAGACAAGATCATGTATGTTTTTTTTTGTTTTTTGTTTTTTTAATGAAGATAGTAAACTGTGAGAGTTATTAATGCAAACTGACATCACTGGATTAACCTAATATTAAACCCATCTGATCAATCTTTGTATACTCTTTTTTTGAATTGGGATACCTGCAATCATTGCCTTCTGTTCTATCAGCTCAAAACTTTAGATTCCAAGTCCTGAATGAACAATCTGATGTAGCTAAATGTTCCTTGAATGGGGAAGGTTATTGCTAAGACTGTGGCCTTTTCCCATCTCACTCCCAGCCCTGGGAACGCTTATACTAGTCACAAAACTAGTCAAGGAAGAGCTGGTTTCCACCCTTGCCTCCTGTTTTTTTTGTTTGTTTGTTTTAACTTGATTACATTTTTAATAAGAATGTTAAATGTAGATAATAGGAGAGGAAGAATTTAACTATTGTTCCACAGTGAAACCTTAAAACCAAGTTTATAACTTGATAGATAATAACTAAAATAATTTCAATTAAGCCATCTAGGAAGCAGAGTACTTAGAGCACTAGGCCTGGAATCTGGAAGATTCATCCTGGGCAATTATCTTAACCCTGTTTGCCTCAGTTTCCTAAGAGACATCTAAGATTTTTTTGGTATCAAGACTTAAAATCTGAAGAAATTTAAAAAAAAAAAATACCAGTTGAAAAATTTGAAACTTCCTTCCTTGTCTGATTTTGCAATCTCAACTAAAATTACACTTCAAACCTGAACAAATGGGTCAAGAAAACATATCACTTCACCACATCTCAAGATTCTATGACACTTCTCCATGAGTCTTGCTATTTCTCAAAAGCCTATTGAAGTACAAAATTGTAGCAATGAGAGAAGCACAATTATTCAATTTAGGCACTTGGATTTCAAAGCCATGAAACAACAACAAAGAAAGAAATTGAAATATAAACATAATTTTTAAAAATAAGTTAGCATTCCATTTGTCACAATGGAAGAAAAGTGGTGAAGGTTAGATGTAACCCAACCTCTTAAGGTAGAGTTGGGTTTAACTCAAGAGTTAGAATGAGTTGGTATCATCCATTATTTTAAAAATAAGTACATATACTTATGTTAAGTCACCTTTACTAAAAGAAAATGTAAACAAGGCAAATATTTTAAAGAAAAATATTTTAGCACTAGATAAAGACTAAGAGTTTACCATTCAATAAGAAATATAAAATAAATAATATTGTTTTTCCATGGTGAAAAGAACCATACCTCCTTCTTTATCTTGTCTTGCAACAAGATTTTTTTTCTTTTTCTTTGACTTTAGACTTGGTTCCATCTTTGTCTTTAAATTTATTGCTGTTGCATTACCACTGACCTCTTGGCTTGTATATGGAAACTTCCTTTTCTTCTTACTATTCTTAGACACTATATTGAAAATCCAATGTCATGCTCCCCATTTACTTTTTAATTAAAAAAAAAAGGAAGGTTCAATGAAAATCTAAATCAGTTAATAAATGTTATTAAGTACCTATAATGTGCCAGATACTGTGCTACACACTGGGGATACCAGAATAAAAGGAAAGACAATCCCTGCCTTCAAGAAGTTGAGGGAATCTTGAAGTCATGAGTTATAAGTTTGAATCCATCTCTAGTGACTTACCTATGTAACATTTGTTGAATGGCTTACTCTCTCTGGATCTCAGTTTTTTTATCTATAAAATGGGGGTTTGACTAAATGACCTCTGAGATCTCTTCCAGATCTCTGAGTGACAGTCTTTTGACCCTGAGATTTTCCTCACTCTAAATATGATCTGATTCATAATTCCTCTCAGTACTGGGCCCAGAGTATCAAGACCCCAGCCAGGAACATGGAAGATTTCTGTTCCCTCAAACCTTGAATCTCATCATGGCTCTTACTTTCCTTCGAGACAGAAAGTAATATTACAGTAGGAACTAGGCAAGGGCCAGAAACAAAATCTTCAAGCTAACAACTTCTGGGTCAGGAGGAAATCCTCATGATGGAATCCAGGAGTTTTATAATTATCATTGAGAAATTTGTCAATGAAGTTTAAGGTTCTCCTAAAGTTCATTGCATAGATAAAACTATTCATAGACATTTGCCTATAGGAATTCTTTACCAACCAAACTAAGGTAGTCTTCTCCCAACTGACTGTTCAGGGTGTCCAGGAGGCCGTGTCATATTTTATGAATGGTGGCCTTCAAAGAAATCTTCTAAAACATTCCAAACACAGAGGCAATTAAACATAAGTGTCCCAGCAGGTAAGGAGTTAAGTAGTGGAGAAAGCAAGTATAATCAGGGTTCTTAGCCAAGATCTTTGGAGTTAGTCATCTTTTAGATGAGCAACTTTTAAAAGAGCTAAACATTCACCTGAGCCAGAGCAATCCTTTCCCCTTATTCTAGCAATTTTAGATCATATTTAGCACTATAAGGGGGAAATATTGATTGCACGGCAACTATAGGAATATGCTATTAACTTCCTCCTCAATATCCCTCCAATCATCCAGCTATTTTTATTTCCTTACTAGACACAAAAAGGAGGCACTATATAAGATATCCAGGAAGAAAATCTATGCTACCTTCCATTTCTCCTGCAGAAACACGAGTTTTTTTCATAGAGAAAGAGAAGCTTCTGCCACAACTACAGATCCTTCAACATATCACTATGAAATATCTGTACACTCCACCCCTGATCTTCCAACTACTGGACAAAGTATATAGAGTCATTGTTTTCATCAAATTGGACAGGAAGCAAACAGAGATGTGGTCACTCTAAAAGATTCAGTGCTTCCTTCTCTTCTCTAGAATAAAATACAAACTTGTCTGTTTTCAGACTGTTATCAAGACTTATTATACACTTTTCCTCCTTACCCTTTGCTTGTTCTATTTTCCAATCAAACTGTTAACACTTGATGTTTCATGTTCTGTCTCCTACTTCCTTACTTTTGCACAGGTTATCCTTTGCCATGCTTTTATAAGTAGGGTAATTAGAGGAAAGCCTGATCATTTGGAGAGTTCCCCCACCGTAATCAAGTGTTTGAGATTACCAGGTATGGACCTTGCTGCAAGAATCTGAAGGGCATCTCCTATTGAGGTAAGCTTGAACCCAAACACCTTCCTTATTGGGCTTTAGATATTGAGGCTACCTCATTGGTTGACTCAGAAGAATGGGATTTTGCAGGAAGTGCTATCTCTCTGAAGTCTATAAGAACAAACAGTCAAACAGAAAGGGAGAGAACTGGGAAAGAATAGGGCCAACGAGTTAAAGAAAGTTAATCTAGAAAGAACTATACCCCTAAACTATATCAATAATAAATGAGAAGAGTCCTTTTCTTCAACTACTTGAATTTCTCTATTATTATGTCTTAGAAACTATAACAGTGAGCCAACATTTTGCCTAATTAGTTAGAGGTGCCCTGATCCCTCCTCACTCCTACCTACTAGCACAGATACTGTTTTTTAAATAATAGGTTTTTATTTTTGAAATATATGCAAAGATAGTTTTCAGCATTCACCCTTGCAAAACTTTGTGTTCCAAATTTTTCTCTCCCTTCCCCCCACCCCCTCACTAGACAGAAAGTATAGAATATAAGTTAAACATGTGCCATTCTTCTAAATATACATTTCCACATTTATCATGCTGCACAAGAAAAATCATCAAAAAGAAAAAAAAATGAAAGGGGAAAAAAGCAAGCAAACAACAACAAAAAGGTGAAAATACTATGTTGTGATCCACATTCAGTCCCACAGTCCTCTTTCTAGATGCAGATGGCTCTCTCCATCACAAGTCTATTGGAATTAATCTATGATATTATTCTAAGAATTTTGTGGTACCCATTCCCAGCTTGGTCTCATGGAGCTGGTCCACCAATAGCAAAATTGCTATTGCTCAAGACCCAAGTGACTACCACGTAGGCAAGAGGAGTCCACATATACAGAGATAGAAGAATGGTTAGAAGAATGGTGTCAGCTGTCATCAGATGGGATATTTTACCTTTATTTTAGGCTTCAAAAAAGGAAATATGACACAATGGGCTTGATAGAGGGCCCTCTATCTGTAAGACTAGAAAGTACAGAAAGTCACCAAATACAGAAATAAATGAGATGAGTGTCATAGAATCCCAGAGATAGACCTTGCAGTCTGCACAATACATGTTCAAATCCTGTCTCTGCCACATATTAACTGTTAACATGAATAAGTAACTTAGTCTCTCTTTACCCTATATATTTCTTTAAAACTTAGTTATGAAGGAACTTCCACTCAGAAATTTCATGGCATGGATTAAATCATAGATATAGTTCAAAATGTTCCCCATTCCCCAACAGAGAGTATAGCCCTGCTACGATTATGTCACAGTGAATAAGTAGTAGGTAAATGGGAAATATTTAAATATATTATTTTTAATGTCATTCTAGTAGACTGATCTGAAACATGATATCAATCAGTTTGCCCAGCTTTCATACTTATACACTCAAAAGACTGTCCAAGAATACTTCCAGTACACTTCTAACTTCTAGGGTTCCATGGAAGCCATAACAATTACTTAATTACCATTGTCTCAAGTGTCTAACTCTATCTGAGTACTCATGGATATTCTCATTAAGGTCACCACCACTCCTCATAATGTCACAAAATTTATTTTTTTTATTTTTTAATTTACATTTTTATTTACAGAGCTTCCCTTTATGTATTGCTTTAAAATTAACTCTTAAATTTGTTTATTGTGTTCACCATCCCTCCATATAAAAGTTATTTCTCAATCTCTTTTCATTCTCTATCTGGTAGCCAGTGTGTAAAGGCTAGCCAGAACCTTGTACAATATGTCATGCTGCCAAGATAACTGATTCTCTGTTATAACCTTATATATCATTCTACACCAAACACACCATTCCAAGTATATTATGTCTTCTGCTACCATTTCCCACCCTGGCTTTAACCAACAATGCACTGCTGTGTTACTGGTAGACTAACAAAGAGAGTGTCCCAGGATGAACTAGAAAAAGCACTGAAAGTCACCAAATCCAGAAATAAATTAGGAGATGACTGTCATAGAATCCTAGAGAAAGTCTTTACACATGTCATAATGAGTATGGATATGCAGTTTGCAAATAGAATCTTTACTTGTATAAATACTCCAAGAAACAGGCTTATTCTGCTATTGCTTTATAGACCTATAATCAGCCCTTTCTCAATAGAAAATTCTATGGGCTATGGATTTAGTTATAATTACAAAGCAAAATGAGATTTTAATGTGACAATAAAAACATGTTCTAATTATAATTTTGGGGCAGCAGCATCTAACCACAGTAAAGTGAAGACAAGAAAATAGTTTTCTCATCATTAAAATCCAATAAAAATATTAACAGTGATAAGTTATCAAATTTTAAGTTCAAGTTTTACATTGTAGAAGAAAAAATAAGGTGAAATACATTGAAGACAGGTCTCTGCTTGTGACCTTAGTAATGGGCATTTGCTAAAGTTAAAGAAAAATTAACTTAAAGATTCCTGCTTACAATTTCTCATGAATTGTGAAAAGCTAGAAATTTATTGCTCTGATTTCTAAAGGTTTTTTTTAGCATTCTTTGACATGTTACAGAGAGAAGGTAAACTCTTTGGGAATATCTGTTTCCTGAGCATGATTTATTAAAGAAACAATTATGAGTGATTGCCCTCCATGAGTCTGAAAATATGCATTTAGCAATTGTTAGGCTATAATCTTCCAAAATACTATGAAACTTTGTTCCAGGCTCCAAGCAGAGAATTGTGAATAGACTATCTGAAATCCAAAACTACAATCAATCATTCAATCCAAGTATTGAATTAGCAGCTACTTTATGTTCAGCATTACTTTGCAGGAGATGGAGGAGAGGGAGAAAGGAAGAAGAAAAGAGTAGAGGAAAGTGATACAGAAGCAGTATAAAATAAAGTCCCTGTTCACAGAGAGTTTAAGATGATCCCTATTTCAAAGACAAGAGTGGTTTGTAGGAAACACTTTATTAACAATATGAGGGAAAACAGAAACAAAATAAATAAATTGTGTTCAGATGCAATAAGTGTTACAGACATTCACAGAAAGCAGTTATATGGCATAATAGGTAGAATGTTCAACCTGTAATCAGGAAGGTCTGAGTTTAAATTCAGTCTTAGACTCATACTAGTTTTATGACCCTGAGCAAGTTATACAATCTCTGTTTGCCTCGATTTCCTCATTTGAAAAATGGGGTAAATAACACCTACCTCTCAAAGGTATGGATGTAAGGATCAAATGAGACAATCATAAGATAATGCTGGGACAAGTGAAAAATTAGGTTAGCTAAGAAAGATAGGATTTTATAAGATTACTTTGAAAACCAAGCAAAAGTAGTTTAAACTTAGTTCAAATTGAAATGGAAGCTTTTAAAGATTCCTGAAGAGGGAAAAGATAAGGTGAATATGGTATCTGCAATATATAAGATTAATTGGAAGTGGGTGAGATTGGACTATCCCTAACATTATAAAAGTAAGCCAACATCTGGTCCTAGTCTGAGGGATTCTTCCAGTAATACAGGCTTGAAGAGTACATTCTAAATTTTAATATATTCAAGATACTTCAAAAACTTTAAAGTATTACATCAATGTCAGTATATTCATAAAAGTGAATAATCAAATGCCTATTTGCACTTAAGAACCAAAAACTGAAAGTACTGGTAAAAGTCCATTTTTTTGACATTAGTGACCTAAAAGTTAGAAGTGTCCTGGAGGTATTCTTGGACATTCCTTTAAGTGCATAAGTATGAAAGCTGGGCAGACTGATTGATATCCTGTTTCAGATCAGTCTACTAGAATAAACTTATGATGGCCAAAATGGAAAGGAAATAATCAACATAAGAGAAATTATGAAGAAAAAAAGTGATGGGACCTAGTAACTGCCTAGATATGGAAAATGGGGATTCAGAAATGACTCTAAAGTTTTAAGCATGGACTTTTGCTAGTCCTTTCAGTTTTGGGTTCTTAAGAGCAAATAGGCATTTGATCAGTCAGCTTTTATGAATATACTAACATTGATGTAATACTTTAAAATTTTCAAAGTATCTTGAATACATTATTTAATTGAATCTTCCCAGTCTATAAGATTTATACTGCCGGTATTTTTAGGCACTATAATTATACAGATGAGAAACTCATGGATTTAAAATGATTTACCCATGATCTCATAGCTAATAGAGACAGGATTCAAATAATAATTGATATTCAGATAGCACTTTAAAGTTTGCCAAGCACTTTACATATATTATATAATTTGATTCTTATAATAGCTCTCTGAAGGATATGTACTGATAATCTCATTTTGCAAAGGAAGAAACTGGGGCAGAGAAAGGTCACATAGCAAATAATATCTGAAGAGAATTTGAACTCAGGTCTTCTTGACTTGGAGTCCAGTATTCTTTTCACTAAACCATGTTGCTTCTCAAAACTGATGATGATGATAAAAAAAAAACTGCAAGACCCCTTACTCAGTCTTTTTTAGGAGTAGATAGGGTGAGAATTGGGATAAAGTGACTTGCCCAGGGTCACACAGCTATTATCTAAGTCTAGATTTGAATTCAGGTCCTGCTGACTCCTGGGTCAGTGCTTTATCCACCGCTATCTATCTAGCTATCTCCCCAACTCAACCTTAAAAGCTCAGATGGTAATAATTAAAAAATGAAAAATATTATACCTATGTTCAAATAAGAATTAAAGGGACCAAACAGTGCTCATATTGCTCAGAAGTGTCAGGGGGATTTGAACCTGACTTTTGAAAAAAGATGGTCATTCTTAGTGTTTGATTATACTAAAATTGCATTAATATTTTCAAGGGCTGATTAATTACAAAAGTTGACTAATATCCAATAGTCTTTAGTACTTGGGGGAGGTAGCCGAAAGGGAAGGATAGAACGTACTGTAGAATAGGAACTATGAATTTATGAAAATTCATCATAAAGTATTTTGAAAACATTTGCTTCTCAATGATCAGAGTCAAAACATTTACTCCTTTATATTCCACAATGATTTATCTCTTTTCTCATCTGAAGAAAAAGCTTTTGAATAGAAGAAACACTAAAACAACAAATTGCTTATGAAGATTCACCAACAGAGTCATAGGCTGTCAATGAAATATAAGCATCCAAGTTCTCCCAGAACAGTATACACAGTAACAGCAATATTGTATGATGATCAAATGTCAACGACTTAGCTGTTCTCAACGGTAAATAATTATAATAATAATAATAAATCTTGAAGGGGCTGTGGGAAAACAGGCACATTGATTTAATGTTGCTGGACATATGATTGGGTACCACCATTACTAATGTCACAAGAAGAGAACTGTCTTCAATGTATTTCAACTTATTTTTTTCTTCTACAATATAAAACTTGAACTTAAAATTTGATAACTTAGCACTGTTAATATTTTTTATTGGATTTTAATGATGAGAAAACTACTTTCTCGTCTTCACTTTACTGTGGTTATATGCTGCTGCCCAAAAATGATCATCAGGACATGTTTTTATTGTCACATTATAGTCCATCATTATGGAAAGCAATTTGGAATTATATAAAACAAGTTACTAATCAGTAAATACCTTATTACCCAGTTATACCAATGCTAGGCCCATAATCAAAAGAAATCAAAGAAAGAAGGAAAATTCCTATATGAACAACAATGTTCATAGCAGCTCCTTTTGTAATACAAAAAAAAAATAGAAATTAAAGGTTTGCTCATATAAAGGGAACAAATTGTGTTATGTAAATGTGGCAGGATACTATGGTGCTGTAAAAAATTTGCTTTTAAAGAGAATCAGCACCATAGTATCCTGAGAAATATGAATATTTCTCTGAATATTTGTTAGAGGGACTTTGAATTTCTTTTTCTCCCTTAATGGTGCAAAGGGTGAAGGAAGAAGGCAATTAGATTTCTGTCAATCAAAAACTAAAACTTTAATTAATTTAATTTTTTTCATGTAAAAAGAGAACTAACAAGTTGGTAGTGACAAAAGCACATAGAAGCATGGTAGAAAATATGTCATCTGTGTTTGTCTATTTATATAAGGATGAAATTATATATTACATCAACTAAAGACTAAAGCTTGGTAATTGTTTATAGCAAGGTAGAATGATAGGTAAATGTCTCCATTGTGTTTCAATTTGCTCTCATTCCAAAAATTAAATAGTTACTTAATCAAGAAACTTAGTTTCAATTAGTGGTTATTAATAAATAAAAATTATTTTGCATTTATCATGTGGAATATCAAGATTATATTCTAGCAAGTAAAGGCATATTAAATCAATGACCTTTATAGTCTTTCAGAGAAGAGAGAAAGCAAAGACTAAGGAAGAAAAAATAAATAAATGTTTAACAGCTTTAAAACAAGGAATCCAAGTTAGTTGACTTCTCACATTTATGTAAGGTCAATGGTATCGATTCATTTTATTATAAAGAGAATCTCTCAAACTTTGTATCACCCCTTCTCTAGGAAATTTTTCAATAAGGTTCAGTGAGGGAGGTCCATAACTGGAAGTTTTAATGTTGGTGATTTATAATAGATAACAGCAATTTTGGATATTTTTTAGAAGTAGTCCAGGTGTATTTGTGCATATCTGTGTGGAAGGTTGGGGGATGTACACATAGGGTTGTTCAGTTGCTTCTATTCTTTGTGAATCCTTTTGGGTTTGTTTGTTTGTTTGTTTTTAAGCAAAATATTGGAATGGTCTGTTGTTTTCTTCTCCACATTATTTTACAAATGAAGAGACTGAGGCAAGTGACTTGCCTAAGCTCAAACAGATTTGTACTCAAAGAAGTCTTCCTGACTCCAGGCTTAGCCCTCTATCTACTAAGTCACCTAGGGCATATACTCCATTTATTAATGTTTGAATAGAGATTTAAACACAAATACACATTTGTACTTCTATCAATAAAATACATCTTTTATACATTATTATACCCTTTTCATCAGATTCTGAATTCTTCCCTTATTTCTGATAATTTCTTTGTATCACATTCCTTTGTTCATTCACTAAATATTTCTATCTATTATATACTCAGTCCAGCAACTCTGTAAGTCACTGACAAAAAGAAAGATCTTATAATACAACAAAATATTTACAGTAGCACTTTTTATGATAGCAAAAAACTAGAAATAAAGTAGGTTGTATAATGATTAGGAAAGGACTAAATACATTATGATAAATTAATATAATATTGCTCTGCCACAAGAAATGATGAATATGAGGACCAGAGTATCATAGGAAGAAATATCAACTGATGAAGAATGAAGCAAGGAATCTGGAAACCATATACATAAGACTATACATTGTCAATGCAAAGAACAGCAAATTTTAAAAAAGAGCTGAATGTTGTATAATTATAATGACCAAGTCTGGATCTGAAGAAAAGTTAAGAAAATGAATCTCCCACTTTTCTTTGTGTAAATGGGGGACTGTAACTGTGCAGTGTCAGAAAAGTTGTTGATCACAATTGACACAATGGTTCTTTTTGCTGTATTACTCTTTTTCTCTTGCTTAATTTTTAATTATAAGAGAAAGCTCCCCAATTGGCAGATAGAAAGGGATATGTTTATAGTTAAGCAACAAAAATATAAATGTAAAAATAAAATCAAAATGTTCAAAGAAAATAATTGCCTTAAAATAATTGAAGGTCTTCTATATAGAATAGAAGTATCTAAAATTAAGATGTGTTGTTTTGGGATGTAATAAGTTTTACTTCTCAGGAAGACTTTTAGCAAACTCTGAATAATCACTTATTAGACATGTAGAAGAAGGTCTGCTTCAGTATTTGTTGGATTAGATGACTTCAAAGGTCTTTTCCAACTGTGATACTTTCACAACAGGATACTTATAGCCTGTACCTACTTAAAAATCATCTCCCCACAAGAGTCTGTAGGACTTGCAGATACATGGAATTTAAAGGTAGATGCTTCATATCTAATTTTTAATTCTTTTATTGAATTCTTTTCACTTAAAAATCTCATTTCAAATTCTTATCTTTCCCTGAAATGCCATTTGGCTTTTCCCTCAAAAATAACTATGACAATTGCTACATAAAAGCTGTATCAACAATAGAGAAACCTGATTTCTGAAACACAAATAATAAATGTATATATGCACATATATATTTTCCACCTACCATAATACTGATTTTCTGCAAAAGGTAATCAGACTATAATTTCATAATTTTCAGTTTTCTCTCAATTCCTCAATCCTCCACCCACTTTCCTTTTTATCTTAGTTTGCAACTTACTGATATCAGTGGAGAAAATTGTTAAAATCCCAGACCCTTAGATGATCTGTCTTCTTAGCTAACCTGGTTTCCCCTAGTGCCAAGATAATCAGATATTCCCAAATGAAGGTATTCCTCAAAATTTTGTCTTAAATTTTATTCTCTATGGGTAAACTTAGCTACCATGGGATTTAACTATTCACAGACAGACGTGTGAATATAGATTATGTATGAGTGTGCACATAGGTACATGTATAATAAGAAACTTGCCAGTGGGAAGCCCATTACTCAGAGTATACACAGTGTTTTGCTGATTACCAACCCTCAAGGTGGGAACAAGGTGGGAGAGAAGAGAAGATATGATGGGTCTATTTCTAGAAGTGTGTTTTAGAAGGGTCCTGCTCCCCAACATTAAGCATGCATGGATATTCACTTACTATTGCATATCTATTTGTTGTGTGGTAAGAAAGGCTTTTCAACAGGATGCTGAGCCAGAAATGGTTGTATATATAGAAGACTCCTACAACTCAACTTCCCTCTCTCCCTGACTGTGTTAGAGTGAGAATAAACTGCTGTGGGCCTCTAGGTAGGAGGAGGAGTTTCAGGTCATCTCTCACCTAGTGCCATTATAAAGCTTTAGGCAAGTTATTTTAATTTCTGTCTCCTTCAATTTCCTCAACTGGAAAGTAAGGATAATAAATGAGGATAATAATGGCATGTATCTCCTAAAATTGTCATAAAATCAAATGAGATAATATTTATAAAGCACTTAGTATATAGTAGGTGTCTAATAAGTGCTCATTCCCTCTCCTCCCCTTCGAAACTTCCAATTTCTGTCAAACTATATTTTTCAAACATCTCAATTTCTGCCAAAGGTAGAAGCTTGTCCTTGGAATACAATTCACATACATATCATGGCATCACTTCCCTGATATCAGGGTCCTCTTCCAGAGAGAAAAACAAACAACAAACATAAATCAATCTGGCTCTCATAGATCAACCAACAATTAGATTCCGGCCAGAAACCTTGAGGTTCTTCCCCTCCCAGAATGATTTTCTTTTTCTTTTCTTTTCTTTTCTTTTCTTTTTTCTTTTCTTTCCTTTCCTTTCTTCTTTTTTCTTTTCTTTTCTCTTCTTCTCTTCTTTTCTTTTCTCTCTTTTTTTTGACTAGTTTGTAAAAAAGGCCATTCTTTGCCTCATTTCTTACCTAAGTCTTATATGGATGTTGGTTCAGTCAAACCTGTGAAAGACCTTAACTTAAAAAGGTGAGATCTTCCACTACATCCAGGACTATCTTCAGACATCTTAATCTATATCTTGCCACTGTACCTGGATGGTTCTGGAGGGGAAAGTGAGACTGGTGACTTTGTATAACCTTCCCTCACTTACATCCAACTCACTTGGATATCATGGCCTCATCTCTCATAGTCTTCTTCAAAAACTAAGGACAAACAACATTGATGTCAAAACTACAATCCCAGGTTTAATCTTGCATTAACCTTAATTTCTCACATATCAATTCATTTGTCAAGTATTATTGTTGCTATATTTGTAAAATCTCTTGTATCTATTTCCCTCCATTCAATCATCTCTCATCTATTTTATTGCTCTAGCTTCCCTGTGGTCTCTCTGCTTCAAGTCTCATACTCCAAAATCTATTTTATACCTTTTTACTATAGTGGCTCTCTTTAAGCACAAATCTGATCATGGAATTCTCCTACTCAGCCAGATTCAGTGACATATTGTTGCCTCAAGACTAAAAAATAAATTCCTCTTTTAAGCCCTTTATAACTTAACCTCAGTTTATTTTTCCAACCTAATTATATATATTACTTCCCCTTTTACACTGATCCAGAAAAACTGACCTTCCCTTTATTTCTCACATATGAAACTGCATCTCCCATTTCTGTGACATGGCCCTGACTACTCTGCATGCCTCCTTATTTCCACCTGATGCAGTCCCTCTTTCCTTTTACAATGCAACCTTCTACATCACAGAGGTTCTTAACCTGTTATGTGTCGTTGATATTTTTGGTAATCTGGTGAAGTCTATGGATCCCTTCTCAGAATATTTGCTGTCAACATTCATAATTGATGGAAATGTCAAATCTCAGTTATGTTAGTGAAAATAAAAATGTAATTTTTTCCTATCCAGTTTCATAGACCCCATGAAATCTGTCCATTGATCCTTAACTATGAACCCCTTTTCTGATCCCCCATCTGTTACTGCCAAACTACCTTGTATCATAAACTTATATCTGCTCATTTTCTATTGGTGCTATATGTATGTATATTTGTACAGATGTATGTGTCTGTATGTATATGTATATATATATAATACCTGCTGTCTCTTTCCATAGACATCTTATGAGTAGGAATTCTTTCGTTCTGTGTACTTATATCCCAGTTACCAAGGATAGTGCTTGGCACACAACAAATACTTATAAAACTTGGTTAGTTGGCTGATTGATTGATTAATTAATCAAAGTAGAACTCAGGAAAAGCACTCAGATCTATGAATGATATTCCTTTTAAATGTTTTCTTAACTCTGATCTTTAAAGTTAAGTTTTGCTTTGAAGGTAATTGGGATTAAGTGACTTGCCAAGGATCATACATCTAATAAGTGTCTGAGAACAAATCTGAACTCAAGTCATACTGACTCCAGGATTGGTGCCCTCTATTTACTGTACCACCTATCTATTCCAAATGTACTGTTTTTGCCTTTCTTTATAACATCGGTGCTTATAATAATGTCTGGTACATAATAGGTTCATAATAAATGCCTCTGACTGATCAACAAAGAACTGCACAGGAGAAATAGGATAATGTGTAAGATTAGAAAGGAAAGGGGATGTGCCAGTCTTGTGGGTAGACCAAAGGATAACTGGTGAGCTTTAATGAGGAAATGGAAGTATAGGGAGATAGAAAGAGAGACAAAGGAGCATGGAGAGTCAAGCCTTATTTATGGAAGAACTTGGATCATGCAGCATTTCCCCTCAACTGCCTTCAGCAAAACCTGTAGGAGGCATTTTTCTTCATAAGCATTTGACTCAAAAGATTCTGAGAGGCAGAAGGAAATGTTTTACCCCCAGGTCTCAAGAGTACATAGTGACAGAGGGGACTATCTCCTCAGTTACAGCTCCCCTACATAGGGAGTAAGCAGAACTTTAATATTAAGGTTTATCTATGTAGTCTTCTCTTTATTCCAATCATCTATTAACTGCCTACTAAACATCTACCTGGGTATTTCCACATACTTAACATGTCCAAAATAAAATTCATTATCTTCCTGCAGAGCCCACCCCTCTTATTTACTGTCACCATTACTCTTCCAGTCATCCACTCTCCTTCACCCATGTCTAATCAATTGCCAAAATTTTGATTCTCCCTCCATAATATGTCTCACATCTGTCCTTTTCTATCTATTTACATGACTACTTTAATAAGTATATATTCTTATCAATCATCTTTCACCTATACTGTTATGATACCTTCCTAAGTAGATCCCCTCCCTTTAGTCACCCCTCTGTCCAGTCCACACTCTGACACAGATACCAAATTACCGTTGATACACAGATCTACTCATGTGACTTCTCATGTTCAAGAAACTTAATTTATTGTTTTCTAGCATAAAATAGAAATTCTTTTCTTTAATATTGAAAGCCCTTCACAAACTACTTCAAACTATATTTCCAGACTGGTTTCATATTATTGTCCCATATGCAATCCATATTCCACCAAATTAGCCTACTTCCTTTTTTTCCCAGACAACATTACATTGCATGTATGATTTTGCTCAGCCTGTCTGTCTACCATCCCTGAAATGTCCTCTCTTTCCTTACAGCCACTGCTTAGAAACCTTACTTCTTTTTGAGACTCAAGTGAGGTGCCGCTTTAAGCATAAGATCTTTCCTAATCAAGGCAAGCATTAATATTCATTTTCCCACTAATCTACTAATTATTTTATATATGATATTCTGTATATGAGTATACATGGTGACTTCCTCTAATAAAATATAAGCTCCTTTCAAAGAGAAAATATTTCATTGTTTTAAATAAATCCTTATTGAAAGTACCTTTTAGTCATTGATGAGCAAATCAATTAAAATATGCACACACACACACACACAGATATGTGTGTGCAATTCTCTAGATTATATTGCCTGCCTAGTTGTTGTCCTTCATAATCAAAGAGGATTAAAATGACATCATCATGTTGGAGGTGGAGGTACAGTTTGTCTGATAGTGAATCATCAGACCAATATGAGATTGGAAGACCACCACAGATCAGGCACAAATAGTCCATATGAACATATGGAATGGAGATGATGTGCTTGGCTAATAAGTCAATGTAGAAGAGTAGAAACAAATAGATTTGCATATCCTTCTTCCTTGAAGCTTCTGAAGGTGGCAGTTATGAAAAGGTGTGGGGGAAGCTTCCAAAGATGGCAGTTATGAAAAGGTGTAGGGGAAGTCTTTTCTATTGATTTGTTATTTATCTCATATGCTACTTTAAGTAACTGTCTTTCACTGCAATATAATGTCACATGTTGAATTTTGCTCCCAGGCAGAGGAAGTTCATAGGAATGAGAACTCAGAACTATGAATTTAAGTAGCTGATTGACCCAAATGATTTCCAGGAACCCATTGAATAAGGCAACAAGTGATATATGTGTGTGGGAGGGGGGAGAGAGGGGAGAAACAACACTTAGAATCTATAACCTGGCATTTCTTGAAGGAGTTATAATGAGTAAAACTTAGATGGAGTCACTGGAAACACATGTAGAAATAGGTAAAAGGGGAAAATGCCTAAAGAAAGGGGGAAAGAAAGAAACAAAAATCAGTTCCAAACATGCTATTTTCCCGTAGAGCCCATGACATTAATTCATGACCTGACTTTTAGATGATTATCACAGCAAAGTAGTTATTTAGAAAAAAATTTCCTTTAACTTTACATGGTGATTAGTACCATAAATAGAAGAAAACTAGGAGTCAGGGCTGGGATTGACTTCAGATGAATATGGTCATGAGAGCTGGTGTCCTAGATATTAACTAATGGAATTTATCTAGTTAGAAAATTTTAAAGTCCCTTAGTCCATCATGGCTGGCAGCTAGATGGCATAGCAGAAAGAACACTAGGCCTGGAGTCAGGGTTACTCATATTCCTGAGCACAAATCTGGCCCTAGACACTTGCCAGTTGTATGACTTTGGGTAATTCACTTAACCCTGTTTGCCTCAGTTTCCTCATCTGTAAAATGAGTTGGAAAAGGAAATGGCAAACCACTCCCATATCTTTACCAAGAAAATCCCAAATGGGATCAGGAAGAGTCAGACAAGACTAAAAAACACACGGAACAACAGCAGATCACATCCATTCTTAAACAACACTATCACCTGAATTTCAATCACACCAACAATATTGGGTACAAGGTAAAAATCAGCCTAGATTAGTCTAGAAACATGAAGTTAGACACAACAATGAATCACAAAAACAGGGTATTTACATAAATAAGTTTTCTCTTTTCTTTGGTGCAATAGTTGTTGGGTTTTTTTTATTTTTTTAATGTTCCTTGTGGTAAAGACACATAAATTACATTTGGTTGCTAGAATAACCAAGACTTCCCACACTTAACTTCCTCTCTCATTCTTACCTCCTCCCTCCCATCTCCTTTTGAATAGATAGAAGTATTTGTACAAGTTTTTAAAAGCTTAAATAACACTGTGAATTGAAAAAGAGGATAACTGGCTGAATTCCATTTGGGAAATTGCTTCAGTGCTTTTAATGACCCTTTTTTTCTCCCTGAAAAAGTACCATCTTTTTAACAGTATTCTTCCAGGAATGCTATTCGGCTTTGGCTTGTGTAATAATACAGACTCTGAAGAATTAATGTTGCAAGTCATGCTGAAGACAATGGAAAGCCAATGTGAGTGGGATGCAAAGTTTTTGCCTTTCTTTGTAGCCTTTGTAGTGCTTAGAACAGTGCCTGATACATAGTAGGTGCTTAATAAATGCTTTTTTTGTACTTCACAGAAGTACAAAAAGAAATAGGATCAGAAAGATAAAGAAATGAGCTGTTTTGTGGGCAGAGCAAAAGATAAATGGGAAACAAAGATCCTATCCTATAATACCCAGGCAATTCCAAGAGATCTAAAGGGAGACAGCTCCCAGCACAGAAGGAAAGGATTCCAGGGAGCCACATATACATTTGCAAAGGATGAAAAGATACAAATAGATTGCAATCTGCAACATTTTCAACAAAATGTTTCTATGTTTCTATAAAGTATTTTGTGTTCATAGTGAAGGGATAGAAAAGGAGCAAGCAAAGCATGGAGTCCAACTCTCAATTGGTATAAAAATGTGTATTCTATTCCTGACAACCCATCAAATATTCATAACTAGTACCATGCCAGACACTGAGGATGTGGGGGCGATACAAAGTGTAAGACATTGTGGGAGCCCACAGGGAAAAAATAGAATGCTGCTTTCTAGACTATTCCAGGCTAATAGTTAGCTGTCCAATTACTAATATGCATATCATCTATAAAGAAATCACTTACTTATGGCTTCTATTGGAGAAGAAAAAAATCTCTGCGAATCTAACAAAATATAATGGTAGCAAACCAAGGAAACATACTATAGGCACAACAGTAAATATTAATATCCATGTACGCAAAAACATAATACTAAATGCCAGTACCTCAATATCCACAATTAAGACTTGCCAAGGTATGTGCTCATTCTATAGACTGAACCAAGAACTTCATAATGCCACCCCCTGAGAATTTATATTTCTGTAAATAATATTCATGTTTTCCAATCCAAAGATTGAAAGAATAAGCTGAATTAATTAAGGAAAAGAAGAAAATCATAGAATTACAAATTTAGAAAAAAAGGTAAATCCCATAATTTTATTGGTAAAAAAAATCAAGGGTCCAGAGACATCATTTGATTTGCCCAAGCTTATATAAGTGGTAAGTGTTAGACATGTCCTATGTTCCTTTCCTATAAACTTCCCATTTTGTTCTTTTCAATGAGCAGGGTCTTACAGAAACTCCAGTTGAATGTCATCAAACACAAGATTTCTGGTTCCTTTCTTTTCCTCTCTTAGTTCCACAGGATCTCTCTTAGTTCCACAGGATTGTTATATTTGAGCAAGAGCAATAATTCTATTTGTTGATTTGAGAAGAAAAAAGAAGAGGAAGAGGAGGAGGAAGAAAGAAGAAGAAGAAGAGAAGGAGGAGAAGGAAGAAGAGGAAAGAGGAGGAGGAGTGAGGGAGGAGGAAAGGAAGGGAGGGAGGAAGGAAAGGAAGGAGAAAAAAAAGAAAAAAAAAGTCCTGGAATCTTGTCTCTGATACCACATATGTGATCTTAGACCAGTCATTTATCCTTCCTGAGCCTCAGTTTCCTTATCTGCAAAATGAAAAAATTGAGTTGTTAATTTCTGAGAACCATTCAAGTTCCCAATCCATTGTTCTATGATTCTCTTATTCCTGGAGGGGAAATTACAAAGCTAAACAAAGATTTATTCTAATCAGTTAAATCAATACCTCTGAACCACCAAGCTCTCAAAGTGACTTTTTCAAAAGCGACTAAATTATTTCTACAATGCAAGTAGCTCACATCATTCAGGGTCATGATAGTGACTAGTAAAGTGTTTGCTTTCTTTTCTGTCTATATCTGCAATCAGTCTCCAAAAAGATCTAGATCTGCTGAAAGGCTAGAGGAAAGCATGCATGACAGTGATAAGAGGATATTTTTCCATGGTACAAAAAAGCAGACAGAAATTCAATATGTCAGGACATTGGAAATGGATAAAAGATTTTATCTTAAAGTGAAAATAGGTGCACTTATATCAACATAGTGAGCTCTGAACAATATAAAAATTCCAGTAAATTTATTTTAACTTTACTCAAGCCTGGAGTCTCATTGCAAAAAAGTACTAAACATTTCAATAATCTGTAATATATAACTGGAGTCTACAAAGCATGGAATAACAATAATAATAATAGACATTATTATTATAGTTAACATTTATATAATATCTACTATGTAACAGGCATTGTGCTAAACACTTTACAATTATTATCTCATTTGATTTGATTCTCACAACAATCCTGGGACTTAGATGTTATTATCACCCCCATTTTACAAATGAGGAAACATAGGCAGAGTGACTTGCTCAGGGTCACACAGCAAATGTCTGAGACAGGATTATAAACTCAGATTTTTCCTTAGTGAAAGTTCAACGTGCTATCCACTTAGCTATCTTTTTTTTTTTTAGTCCAACTTTAGGTTTATGAAACCTAAATATGTAAAGTACTCTCTTGATTTCATAGCTAAATCAATATAGTCACAACTCACCCATCTGGGACTTACCTATATGGCAATTTTATCTCTCTATGACATAGCTCAGAATGAAGAAGTGAGAGAAGAGAACCATATAGCTTTAACAACAGATGTCATGAATTTTCAGCACCAAGGCTAATAAAGTCATAGGAGAGTTTCTTAGTTTTCACTCACAGTCTATTCACATACAATTCAATTCATTCAAGGGATCTGATTTCAAGTCAGCAATAGATTAGAAAAAGCAAATCAGAAAGGAGAGATGATTTAAAATCCCATGAAAATTTTTGGCCAATAGAAGCTCATATGTATATAAAACTTTTAAGATTTATAGAGGACTTACCTCCCAATAATCCTGTGAAATAAGCATTATAAAATATCCTCGCTTTTGTATAGGAGTAAATTAAGACTCAGAGAGCTTGTGCCTTCTACAAAATCACATACCAAGTAAGTATCAGAGCTGGATTTGAACAAAGCTCTCTCCTAACTCCAAGCTTTAAATTTATTCTACTAAGTCATACTATCTACATCTAGGTTTTCAAAATTAGCACTGAGTATGATTTGACAGAGACTAATAACAAATGTCATTGGAGAAATATAGTTAAATCTCTCACTGGAAAGTTTCTCATCACAAATACAGCTTTTGTCAAAACATTAAACCTTTGCCATGTCAGTCAATCAGGAATCAACTATGCTTAGCACCGGGAATACAATGACAGGCAAAAAGTCAGTCCCTGCTCTCAGGGAACTCAAATTTAGGAGAGGAGACAACAAAGAAACAACTACCTATCTAGGAATAATTGATTGTAATCAACAGAGGGAAGGCACTAGCATGAAGGGGGTTGAGAAAGTTTTCTTGTATAAGATCATATTTTAGCTGGATTTGAAGGAACCAGAGAAGGCAGCATGTAGAGATGAGAAAAATGAGCGTTTCATAAATGGAGGACAACAAATGAAAATCGCACACAGAAGATGGAGTGCCTTATTTGAGGAACAGAAAGGAGACCAGTGACATTGGATTGCATAATATATGGAGAGCAGGTAAGATGGGAAAAGACTAGAAATAGGAACCATGTTATGAAGGATGTTGAACTTCAAAGACAGAATTTCATATTTGATCCTGGGAGATAGCACCTCAGTTCCATTTAACCAAGTAATAACAATGAGCTTTTACAAAGGGATTTTTTTAAAAATATAGTAAGGACAAGAGTACATTCTCCCAATAAAAGAAAAAACTCTTAGGAGAATACATTCACTGCTTTCTCACATAAACTCACAGTTTCAACATAGCATTTAGTTCCACCACAACTTCATGTCCAAATGTGGCACTGTTGTCTCATTCATTAATCTTTGTCTTAACTATCAATTGATTGGAGTATGTTTTGAACACATTTCCATTTTCTCAATCCAAAGAAATCTTCTGGGGTTTTGGGGAACCTCTAACATTACCTTTTACTTGCTTTCCAATTGCTATGCAGGAAAAAAGTAAAAAGGAAAAAAAAGTACAATACAATCTTAACATAATTTCACATATACATGAAAAGTTATGTAGATTAAACACAGAAGAAGGGCAAATGATGGGGAGAAGTAGAGAATATAAGTGCTCTTTTGGACTTGTTGAATCTGGAGATATTTAGTTGAAATGTACAATAGGAAGTTAGTGATGAAGAATCATAATTCAGGAGAGAAACTGGTACTTGATATGTATATCTGGAAATAACTTTATAGGAGTCTATAGGATGTAATGAAATCTAAAAAAAGAGATTCTAAGACAAATACATAGAGTAAATTTATAGTGAGGGAAGCTTTAGCCAGTTTAGATGAGAGAGAGAGAGTGGAGATTTTATGGAATGTAATTATGGTTTTGAGAACACATGGTGAGAATTTGGCAAGAAGAATCTCAACAGATTCTGGGTGAAGAGGGGAGGTGATGTGGATGAAAGGAAAGAAGGAACTCCTAGCAAGTAATTTTAACATTTTCAGAATATTATAAAGCAATGTCCTCATTTATTGGGAATGGGTTGGGGAGGAACATGGGAAGCTCAAAGAAAAAAGTTTAGAAAAAAAGTTTAGATCAGCCATTGTAGTGAGTAGGATAAGGAGTTGATTAGAAAAGAATATTAAAATTGTCTTACTGTAGTGAGGACCCAATTAAAATTAAACATTAATTTGTAGCAGACACAGTCAAAATTGTTTCCTTATTTCATCTAGTTATGATCAGCATCACTTTAGAAATGAAGTAAATGGTGAGAATAATCAAAGTCTAATGTATTTATTAAATTATTACCATATTGAAAATTATTTACATGTTTTCATCTACTCTTGTTACCATTGAATCAAAACAAAAATCTATACTTTAAATTATTTAAACATAGTGAAAAGAATAAGATCTCTTAGCTCATTGGTATAAGGTACTTTCAAGTGTGGAAGTTGTTTAACAATACAAATCAGAAATGTCTTTTCAATTTATCTTCTTAAAAAGCTATCTAGGACAGCTGTGTCAAAACTTAACTAGAAATAGAGGTACATAAGGATTCCTACAGGCCACATATTGACATAGAAATATTTGACTCTTTGAGATCCCATTTAAGGTTTTCTTGGCAAAGATGCTAGAGTGGTTTGCCATGTACTTTTCCATCTCATTTTATAGATAAGAAAACTGAGGCTTACATGGTCACACAGCTAGTAAGTATCTAAAAGCCAGATTTGAATTCGAGTTTTCCTGACTGCAGACCAGGCATTCTTCTCACTGTGCTACCTAGCTTCCCACATAGTAATATCTAAGTTTTATTGTGTTTTTATATATTTTGCTAAATATTTCCCAATGGAATTTAGAATTTTAAATTTAATTGATTTTAATTAGTACCAAACAATGGTGTTGATCACATGTGGTCATGCATTTGCCACCTCTGAGCCAGAATACTGAGAAATTCAGGGACTTACCCAGGATCCCATAGCCAATATATGTCAGATGATGAACTTTAAAACAGATCTTTCTCTTTTTGAACCTGTCTATACATAATGTTACATTGCCTCTCATATATGAGAAATGTATGCAATGGTTTTTTTAAAAAAAAGTTTTAGAAATTAAAAATAATTAGTGTGATTATTATTATTATTTCTTATTAGTTTTTCTCTCCTGTGAATTACAAATATAAAGACAAGGCACAGTTTTCTAGAGTTTTGGCCTTAGAGAATTAACAGATTTACTAATTAAGATAATTAAATGAATGAACAGGATCAAAAATTAAGACACAAGAATTATCAATGTTCCTATACATTAATAAAAAAACAAAAAGAAATTATAGAAAAAGAAAAAGAAAGAAAATATAGAAAAAGAAATCATATGCAAAAAAAAGTCTTAAGATGCAGATACTAGAGCAGCTAGATGTCACAGTGGATAGAGCACTAGCCCTGAAGTCAGGAGGACCTGAGTTCAAATCCAGCCTCAGACACTTAATACTTTCTAGTTGTGTGACCTTGGGTAAATAACTTAACCCCAATTGCCTCAGCAAAAAAGATGCAGATACTATCTTGAAGTCAATCAGCCAAAGCATAGTAAAGACTGAGATCAGTACAGTTGCAAAATGATGCCATAAGTATGGAACATTGCCTGTGTTTTTGGAAAAATTTTATATATTGTTGGTTTTATTTAACTTTTTTTTATTGCTACAGAGAAATGCTCAAAAAAAATACTCAAAGAGTAGTAATTTAGGTATTATTGTGATGTAAAAATGAAAGATATCAACAAAACTTTAAAATATATAAATGAGAAGACAAAAATAACACAAGAGGAAAACATATAAAAGGAATATATAATTCTTACACCAAAATACATTTTAATAAATAGACTAATTAGGTATTTAGTTTTGTCTGTGGTGTAAGGTTAAAATTTCCCTAACAGTCATTTTTTTTTTTTTTTTTGAAATTTGAGATTTCATCAGTGTGGGAAATTTCCAATGTGAATACTCCTTCCACAGATATAAATATTATCTACTTATTATCCAAGATATTTGCCTAGAGTACTGAGAGATTGTGACTTCCCTTCTGTGGTACAGCTATATATCAGACAAAGGACTAGAATGTAGGTTTTCCTGTCTCCAGATGAGATCACTATTCTCTAATCAAAAATTGTTTTACCTCTGAAAAATTGTATTTTTATAATCAAAAGACTCAGCAAATCTTCTCTCTGCTGATAACAAAGGAAAATTTTAATTCACCCAATCAATTATCATCAATTCTAATTAATGAGATTTCATTTTATGCAAAATATGCTCTTGTCATAGACTAATTAAAACTAACATCTTAAAAAAATACTTTTGCAAATAATCGATCTCATTCTGGAGTTCTTAGAAATCAAACCAAAGTCAAATCACAACTGACAATCACATGTACAGAAATACCCTCATCAGCTCTCTAATTTAGTAAGGGCTCAATGCTACTTCTATTTTCAATTCATATTCACATGAAATTGGCTTTCATTTGGTGCAGTAAAGGAAATAGCTATCAGAGGCCCTCAGGTACCAACTCTAATGCCCCCACATCATGAACAAAAAGATGTGAGTCACTGTTTAGACAACTGACTCAGTGATCAGTCTTTCAAAATTTTGAATTGGGTGCTGTTGTTGTTGTTTATCTTTCATCTTCAAAGATGGCCATGACATTAGGGAAGTGATGCCAGGACATACAAGTGAATTTATTTGAGTGAGGGACTCTGTGCAAGATCACTGCTTCACTTTTTCCTCCAGAATTATCTGGGTTCAATACTTCCTAGCTGTGTGATCCCGGGCAAGTCACTTAAGCCCAATTGCCTCAGCAAAAAAGCAAAAAATAAAAAAATAAAAAAGAATTATCTGGGTTCAACAGCCAAATATAGATCAGGATGACTAGAGATGGCCCCAGATGCAGTGGGAGATATATTGGGAGTGAAAATTTCCTCAAGGTTCTTTTTTTTTTAAGTAATCACTAGGGTTTTGCTTAACCATTCTGCAAGACAATGCTTGGTATTTGAGAATTGGGTGTTTTAGAGAAAGTATCTGCTATGTCAAAACAAAATTTATTAACTAAAATCACTATCATTTTTATTGTTATCACTACTTTACCAAAAAAAAAATTATATGACTCATTTCTTAACCTGTAAGATTGTATGTCTTGTCTAATCACCTATAAATTGGGAACTTTAACAAATCATTTTCACCTCTCTGAATAATAAAAGGTTTAGGAGCCAATAAAAGTTATGAGATGATTCAGACCAGTTCCATCTGCACCTAGAGAGAGGATAGTGGGAACTGAATGTGGACCACAACATAGTATTTTCACTCTTTTTGTTGTTGTTTGCTTGCATTATGTTTTCTTTCTCTTTTTTTCTCTTTGATCTGATTTTTCTAGAGCTGCATGATATTTGTGGAAATATGTATAGAAGAATTACACATGTTCAACATATATTGGGTCAGTTACTGACTGGACAAGGGGGTGGGGGAAGGGAAGGAGGAAATTTAAAATAATTTTTATAGCGATGAATGTAAAAAATTATCCATATATATTTTTCGAAAATTAAAAAGCTTTAATTAAGAAGAAAGCTGTTGCTCTCAAAGGCTGTTCCTGGCTCCCTCTTCCTTATGATAAATAGCTTGCTTCAATGGTGAGCCTAAATTCTTACCCTGAATTCAAAGAACTGTGAACAAAAATGGTTATTTTTCTTTCTCCTCCCTTTTTGCCTTCAATTCTTGTTTGTTTATCTCTTTGTTTTTGCTGTTTTATTTTTAAAGATCAATTTTTTTAAATATGCTCATCAATTCCAAGAAATATTATCTTTGCAGAAAACATGTTGACTAAGGTCAACCATCTTTTCTGGAGCTAAACAAGGCATTTTACTTGGAGCAGAGGTTTAGATATGCAAAATGTTGCATAAGTCTGCAATGTAGTTATATAGAGTATTTCAGTTCAGAACTGTGATAATTTATAAGGCAGAAAGCATTGGACTTCCATAGTATATAGCCTATTTGCTATTTCTTAAAACCTAGAATGTTAGCATAGGAATGCACCTGGCCCAGCCTTTTTATTTGACAAGTGAGAAAATGGCTGAGCAAGATCTTGAACCTATCCTGTCTTTTAAAGCCAACTCTAGTACCTTCCACACTTCTATCTCATGCTATTTCTCTTAGCTATTTAACCAATGTGTTGCTCTAGGGACCTATCCATGGTCCTATACTATTGCCTATTTTCGTCAGCATCTTTGATAAGGCATATATGGCAAGATTATTAGATTTGTAAATAAGAAAAAGCTAGGAGGTCAGCTAATACACTGAATGATAACATTAAAATCCAAAAAGAACTTGAAAAGTTGCATTATTGGGCCAAATCTAATAAGATGAAACTTTGCAAGAATAAATTTTAATCATGTTTGGTTTCAAAAAAGTGAGCTTCATAAATACAAATAAATAAATACCAAAAAAATCTGAGGACTTTAGTAGATTTAAGGCTCAATAATATCAACAGTATGATTTAGCAGTCAGAGAAAAAGCTAATTTGGTCTTAATTTACATTAAGAAAGAAGTGATGTCCAGGAATAGGGATGTGACAAACTATTGTGTTCTCTCTTGGTCAGATCACAACTGGAGAAATACATTTATTTCTAAGTACACATTTTATGAAAAATTGGAGACAATCCAGAGGAATACAACCAAGATAATGAAGAGCCTTGAGTTCATATCATAAGAGGATTACTTGAAGAAACTAGGGATTTTATGACTGGTAGAGAAAAAAATTGGGGGTTATATGATGTGTTGTCAAATATTTGAAGGGTTATTTATAAGGACAAGAGATCAGTCTAAGAGTCTGTCAAGTCAACTGGCATTTACTACTAGCAACTCCTATATGCCAGGCACTATTATAAACACTGGGAATACAAAGAAAAGCAGGAAAAAAACCTGATTTCTGCTCTCAAGGCATTCACAGGCTAACAGTGTTGTTGTTTTTCCATTCTCAAAGAGGACCAATAACATCAATTATGGGGTGATGTCATGATTTGCAGGTAAATTGTATTTAAGGCAGACTTGCACAAAATTGTCAGTCTCTTGTCTCTCTTCCAAAGTCATCCAATTTCAGAGACAAGACAAAAGTCAGGAAGACTGATGGTGAGCCAGAATACAGTGGATAACTTTGGCATCTTCAATATCTGACAAAGTTCTGAGCACTCCACAGCAGATGTTTTAGTCACCTTCATGGCTTTTGGAAGAAATTGTTCTCATCTGCTTATTCTAGGGGAAGTCTTAATATGGTTGGGGTAGACATCACCCTAACTCATTGATAGGTTTGAAGCCTGTCAGTTACACTCAATCTAATTTAGTCTTTCTGCTGAAAAGGTTTTACTAGGATGTGGCTGCTGCACATACTACACTGTCTTTGAGGCACAGATGAGACTTTGGTGCTACCTTTTGAGACACCAAAGGTAGATAAGCATCCCTGAAAAGGGCTTAGCAAGCCCTCATATCAGAGGGCTAGTTCTCTCTGAACACCTTACAGAATATAAACAACATTTAAACTAGATACAGACAAGATATATACAAAGTCAGGGCAGCTAGATGGTGCAGTGAGTGGATAAGAGCACCGGCCCTGAAGTCAGGAGGACCTGAATTCAAATCTGGCCTCAAACACTTAACACTTCCTAGCTGTGTGATCCTGGGCAAGTCACTTAACTCCAATTGCCTCTGAAAAAATAAATAGATAATATATATATACAAAGTCAATTAGGCATAGTCTTAGGAGGAAAACTTAATCTTAAGATTAAGGAGGTTTGGGAAAGCTTCTTGCAGAAGGTGAGACTTTAGCTGAGACCTGGAGGAAGCTAGCTAAGTAAAAAGGCATGGATAAGGAAGGAGAAAGTTCTAGGAATGAAAGACAGGAAGAACAATGGCTGGTAGTTTTAAAAGGGAAAATCAAGGCTTGAAATCACAACACCTTCATGAATGAACAATTCACAGTGAAATGGCCTGCCCCACAGAGTATTCGTTCTCCTCACTAGAGGTCTTCAAGTAAAATATGCCTTAGAAAAGACACATAGCATCTTGGACCATGAGATATAAAAGGGAAAATTTTGTGAAATGTAAGCAGGGACTACTTATGTTAGTTAGGATTATAAACCTACAATCTGGAGTTCTGTTTGTTTTTCAGTCAGGACCTATTCATTTCCACAGTGTCTGGAACTCCTGACTGATCTTTTTATTAATAAGATTAATAAAATTTCAGAGCTTAACTTGCTTGTGTTCACATAGCTTAGTATATTTTAGGGACAAGCTCTTGAATCCAAGACTTTTCTGCCTCAAAAGACTGGTCCTCCATCCACTACTTCTCAATCTAGAGATTAAGTAGGGGTGTTTACCAGAAGTCAGGAACAAAAGAAAAGGCTCAGAATCCAGTTACAATTTGAAGGAATAAGTAGATAATATAGGACTATATGTTGATAGTTAAAACAAATTCCAGAGTTCATTTGGCCAAACCCCCTCCTCAATTTACAGATAAAGTAACTTGGACCCAGAGATGTTGAATGCATTGTTCTTAGCTGTATAATTAGCAGAACAAAGAGCCAAGCAGCATCACAACCAAAGTCTAAATCCAAGATTTCTGATTTCAAATCCTGTAAGGCTTTCACTATGACCCACTGTCTCACTCTTGCGCTTTGACAGAGAATTCAGCTAATACAGACCAGTTAGCTTAAGACAGGGATCAATGTGAATGAATATTCAAATGTGAACCTGATTCTAACACAAAACACAGCTGAGGGGTCCCTAATATTCCCTAGATTTAAAAAAAAAATTTGAAAGAGGCCATTTATGTAAATGTAAGCAGTGAAATAGTAACCACTGGTTAAGAAACCTAAACAACTGTGATTACTGATAAGTTCTGATTTAAAAAAAAAAAAAATACAAGTGGAGGATGAGATGAGTGCATTCAGGCAGACTCTAAAAGCCACTTTAATAAAAAAAAATCCTTTTTAAAAAAAATAGAAAAATCTGTATTCTTTTTTTATCTCCAGACTTTTAAGTTTTCATTTTTGTATCTGCCCCCTCAAAATTTTTCTAGGGCAATACAGGTTTCTCTAGAGCTGTGAAAAAGTGTACTGTTTCAAAGAAACATTTCTTCCCAGGGCTAGCTCAAGAGCTTGGGAATCTCCTAGATGAATTCTTGAACACCTTCAGACAAAGCATAAGGGTATTCCACCTGTCTCTCTCATGACTGGTTAGATCAGGCCCTCTAATCAAAGAGGATATAAGCAGATAGAGATAGCTGGAGCAGCTTCTGGCAATGTGCAAATTCCAGTCCTGACTCCAAAGAATTCTAGCAACATTTGTGCTGCAGTTTATCTGACCTACTTAATAGGTATATTCAAAGGTGGCTAGGGTATACTCACTCTAGATAAGAGCATCAGATGCCTTTTCTGTCCTTTTCATTAGGAAACCTTATATAGCCTTCTTATGGTCTCCTACACCAAGCAGTTTTACCTCTAGTTTAGCCACAAATGCTCATGGCTTCATTTGCCTGCACTGGGGTACAAATCTTGTGTATAGCTTCTGTGATTGATTATGCTCCCTAAATCAGTTTTATATTCTATCAATAAGCCTTAGAATGAAGCTTTGCCTATGTTACAAGGGTATTCCACATGTCTCTTTCAAAAAAAATTTTGGAACATCAAAGTAAAAGCAGAAGGTTTCCTCAATAAGTCCAGTTAGAGCACAATCCATGGACTTAATTTTCCTAATTTCCCAGCAGAAATTGGAGCACTGACTCCATAGTGACTCTCCCTTCCCTGTCATCATTGTTTGTCCTTTATTCTCAGAGAGGACCAGTGATATCAGCAAGGTGATGTATTGACTTAGAAGTGAATTGGATTTAAGTGAGGCAGAGCTGTGCAAAGTCATCAGTCTCATTCTCTCCTCCAGAGTCACTGGAATTCAGTGACAAGACATAGGTCAAGACAACTGGTAATGGTCCTGGATTCAGTGGGAAACTATGGAAGGGATGACACTGTCAAGGCTTTAATAGCCAAAAAGAGAGTTACATATTTGCTCCTGGAGTCGACAGGGAATGATTGGAATTTACTGAACAGAAAAGATAACAGATAATCATTCTCCGAGCTAGAGGCAGGCTTTCATTTACTGACTTGAATCAATTATACAGAATGTTCCCAAAGTCTTAGTGGAGTTTTAAGCTTTAATAGCTTTCTTAAAAACAGCTCTTTAAAAAGCTATTAAAACTACACTAACATTTTGAGAACATTCTGTATGTCATTTGGTCTATATGTTATTGACATGACCACCATCTTTTGATGACCTCAACTTAGACTAGTAGTTCTCAGAATATGGTCCAGGTATCCCTGGAGGTAACCAATATTTTTTCAGGGTTTTCTTGAGGCCAAAACCATATTTATAATAATACCAAAATGTTTTAATTTCTAATATAGTATATAACTATAGCTATAATTCACACATAAGTTTTTTGGGCATTCCTCAATAATTTTTTATTTATCAATCAACAATTATTTATAAAGCATTTTATATATACCAAACCTTGTGTTAAGTGCCAGATATACAAAGAAAAAACTAAAACAGGAACTTATTTTAAAACGCTCATGAAAATCACAATGAAATATATAATCTTCATGTGCTTAATGAGAGATTCGTGAAAAAAAATATATATGTATATAAATGATTCATAGAACAAATACCTGTGCTACAATAACAAAATTAAGAGAGTTGGGATTATAAATCATAGAATCATAAAAAGCAAAGGGGGAAGATACAACCTGTTCCCTTAAGGTACCTGTTGACTACTGGGGAAAGATGTAGTACACAGGTACATAAATTACTCTAATATAGTTTATAATTTAAGTACATGAGAAAAAAATTTAAGTACATGAGAGATTCCAGTCATGTCTCATTCTTAAATAGGAGAATTTTATTTAAAATACATATTTTGACATGCAATTTATTATGGCTCCTAACTTTTTTTCTCTTTGCTTTTTGGATTTATTGTGGGCCTATTCCTCAATAATTTTAAAGAGTGGAACTAGGTCCTGAGACCAAAAAGTTTGAGAACTACTATCTTAGGAATGTATCTTGTCCATACTGCCAAAGAAACTAACTTTCAAGCAAATACTGTTCTCTTAAAATAGCCCAAAATATCCATAGATTTGAATTTTTGCTAATTATTTTTTATTTTACAAAATTTAAAAGTAGTGAAGGACATTACAGACAACTTAATCTAACTTGTAGCTAAATAAAAATCCTCATTACCTTATACCTTGCAAATGGTCACCCAGCTTTTACCTGAACACGTCCAGTAAAAGGAGTAGAATGTGGTCCATTTTACTTTTGGGTGGCTTTAATTGTTAGTAAGTTTTTTGCGGGCTTTTTCTTGGATTTGAGATAAAAGGAAATTATATCTGTCATTATTTAGCTTCCACTGCAGTCTTTGAATATGTTAACAGTATTTCTGCCACAGTGCTTACCAG
>JAJPUD010013271.1:35003-45120 GCA_023553655.1 Myrmecobius fasciatus | reverse complement strand
CATACCAATCAAACTCCCAAGAAATTATTTTACAGATCTAGAAAAAATAGTAGCAAAGTTCATTTGGAAGAACAAAAGGTCAAGGATTTCAAGGGGATTAATGAAAAAAAGGCAGATGAAGGTGGCCTTGCTGTACCAGATCTAAAACTATATTATAAAGCAGTGATCATCAAAACCATTTGGTACTGGCTAAGAAATAGAGCAGTCGATCCGTGGCAGAGGATAGGTTATCAGGACAACCTAGACATCAATCTTAACAATCTAGTGTTCGATAAACCCAAAGACCCCAGCTTTTGGGATAAATACTCTCTATTTGGCAAAAACTGTTGGAAAAATTGGAAACTAGTGTGGAAGAAATTAGGGCTTGACCCATACCTAACACCACATATCAAAATAAAATCTAAATGGGTTCATGATCTAGATATAAAGAGTGATTTTGTAAGCAAGTTAGAGGAACGTAATATAGTTTACCTCTCAGACCTGTGGAGAAGGAATAAATGTATGTCCAAAGAAGATCTGGAACTCCTATTTGAACACCAGATAGATAATTTTGATTATATTAAGTTAAAAAGTTTCTGTACAAATAAAACTAATGCAGACAAGATTAGGAGGGAAGCATCAAATTGGGAAATCATCTTTACATTTAATGGTTCTGATAAAGGCCTCATTTCTAAAGTATATAGAGATTTGTCTCATATATATATAAGAATTCAAGCCACTCTTCAATAGATAAGTGGTCAAGGGATATGAACAGACAATTTTCAGATGATGAAATTAAAACCATCTCTAGTCATATGAAAAGTTGCTCCAAATCACTATTGATCAGAGAAATGCAAATTAAGACAACCCTGAGGTACCACTACACACCTGTCAGATTGGCTAAAATGACAGGAAAAGATAACGATGAATGTTGGAGGGGATGTGGGAAAACTGGGACACTAATACATTGTTGGCGGAACTGTGAACGGATCCGACCATTCTGGAGAACAATTCGGAGCTATGCTCAAAAAGCTATCAAACTGTGCACACCCTTTGACCCAGCAGTGTTTCTACTGGGCCTATATCCCAAAGAGATCTTAGAAGAGGGAAGGGGACCCACATGTGCAAGAATGTTTGTGGCAGCCCTTTTTGTAGTGGCTAGAAATTGGAAACTGAAGGGATGCCCATCAATTGGAGAGTGGCTGAATAAATTATGGTATATGAATGTTATGGAATATTATTGCTCTGTAGGAGACGACCAGCAGGACAATTTCATTGAGGCCTGGAGAGACTTGCATGAACTAATGCTGAGTGAGATGAGCAGAACCAGGAGATCATCATACACAGCAACAACAGTATTACAAGATGATCAATTCTGATGGACATGGCTCTCTGCAACAAAGAATTGTCTCAAACCAGTTCCAGTTGTTCACCGAAGAGGACCATATACACCCAGAGAGGGGGATATGAAATATGGACCACAACATAACATATTCATGATCTCTATTGATATTTGCTTGCATTGTGTTGCCTTTCACTGATTTTCTTTTTTTTTTTTTCTTGTAGATAGGATTTTTTTTGCATAATTTGTCAAGTAATTCAACATTATTAACATGTCATGGACTTCCTGCCATTTAGAGGAGGGGAAGGGACTGGGGGTAAAATTTGTAATGGAAAGCTTTGTAAAGATCAATGCTGAGGAACTACCCATACATATGTTATACAAATAAAAAGCTTTAATAAAAAAAAAAAAAAGATAAAAGCTGTCTATGGTGAGAGCTCTCTTTTGCTTCTTCATTTTTTTTAAACAGCATGGATATCTCTTTAAGGAAGGGAAAAAAAAAACAGCAGCTGAAAAGCTTTGCCCTGGGGCACTTCAGGGAATTAACTTTAGGTGCTGGGCCGGTGGGGGCTAGGACTAAGTCTAAATTACTCCTTAAACAAGGCAAGTCTGACAGAACACCTACCCCCAATCAGGGCAGGGTGTCCCGAGTGCCTCAGATAAACTCCAGGTGTTTAGAACTTGGAGTTTGGAGTTTGGAATTTCTGCCAAGATGAGCTGAGCTGAGTCCCACCCTCACTTCCGGCCTACACAGGAGTCGTCTATTTATCTCTTTGTCCGAGTCAGACTAACCTGATATGAAGTTATCCAGAGAGCAGTGTCCAAATATTTCTGAGTTTGTTGACTTGAAGATCAGTTCAGAGGCTTATTTTATTGTTGATTTGAGAGAAGATCGGAGGAGAGACAGAAAGTCACCTTTTCACTCCGCCATCTTGGCTCCACCCCCCCCATGTAATTTTTCAGAGTCAAATGAGGAGGGCCAATGAATGGAAATTATAGGAGTACTTGAGGGAAAATGAACCACAGAAAAGAGACACAAAAGTAGATTATAAAATAAGAGTTTAGTTACAGGGAAAAGACTATTGATAGGTAATGTGGCAGGGTGGGAAAGAGTTTAGTTGCTGCAATAATGAAGGGCAGAGAACTAAAAGAAAGATGGTAGGATTGGATCACTGGGAAGAAGTACAGTCATAAGGCTTTCTAATTTGTCTTGGTGATTAATCACATATAATTCTTTGTAACCCTCACTTAAATCCAACTCACTTGCATGTCACCTCCCTGATGTCACAATCCTCTTCCAGAACAAAAGACAAACAACAACTTGGGAACCACCTGGGATTTCCTGGCAAAAAAATAATAAAAGGATTTACCATTTGTTTCTCCACCTAGTTTTTTAGATGAGGAAACTGAGATAAACACAGTTCACTGAGGAATACAGGATCACATAGCTAGGCTGGACTCAGGATCACTGAGGCTGGATTTGAATTCAGGTCTTCCAGCACCAGGACTAACATCCAGTCCATTGTACTTTCTAATTCCCTAGACATCTTCGGGCCTCTGGAAAGATAGAATGATACAAGATTTTCACCTAAAAAAGTAATTTTGGAGTTCAAACTTAATACCCACTGCCTCAGAAATTTTATTGATTCTCACATAGAAAATCAGAAGATAATGGAATTTTAGTGGGAAAAATCCAAGTATATAAAAAAGCATAATGTCATGTGTTTTTCCTTAGGTCACACAGAATTTGGCAACAAATCATCTTCCCAAGATAACTAAAGAATGATGACTTTTGATGAAATTCTGGGGATAGCATACCTACTACTAACTGTAGTTGGATTCCTAGGGAACTGTAGCCTCCCCTTTCTAAACAGCTTTAATTTCTTCATTTCTCATAGAACAAGACCTAAAAACCTAATTATCATCCATTTGGCTTTTTCCAATGCCATGGTACTTCTTGTTAGGGGAATACCTACTACAGCAAGACTTTGGAAGGTGAAAAGTCTTCTGAATGATACTGGGATTAAAATCGTAACATACATACAGACACTAAGCCGGAGCCTTTCCTTGTGTAGCACCTGCCTCTTGAGTGTCTTCCAGGCCGTCATTATTAGTCCCGTCAACTCCATTTGGGCACAGCTCAAAATGAGAGCACCAAAGTATATCATTCCATACATTCTTCTTTGCTGGATCTTCAATCTATTCTTAGATATGATTCTACTTCTATACCATGATGGTCCAAAGAACAGAACAGATAGTAAATATGGTTGCAACACTGGATATAGAACTCTAGATGTATATAATAAAAATCATGTAAAAATTGTAACAGCATTGTTTGTTTATGATGCTTTGTTTATGTGTCTCATGATGTTTTCTAGTACCTACATGATCTCAATCCTATATAGTCACAAAAAAATATAGGTTATATTTATAGTAATAGGCACTCCACAAAAATATCCCACGAAACTATAGCCACCCAAGCTATCTTGCTTCTTGTGGGTATCTTTGTTTTGTTTAATGTATTCAGTCCCAGTTTTGCTCTATTTATCTTCCATTTTAAATGCAGAAATACTTGGATGACACACACCTCAGCTTTTCTGTCCCTGTGGTATCCTGCAGTCAGTCCTTTTATTCTGATCATTACTGACAACCAGATCCATAGGAAATGTGCTTATCGATATAAAAACCCATAGTTTTTCCATTACTTTGTACTACAGAGCCACACAGAAGAATTATATATATAAATATAATATAAATATAAAATACAAATTTAATATAAATATATATAAATATAAAATTTTGCCAAAAGCTACCTTATACCACTTCCATCTTCTTGGTAACCCAGAGAAGGAGAAAAAGGTGGCAAAAGTTCCCTAGGAAGTTGGCTGAAAACTGAAAGAATTATCCAGTCTGTGCATCCCCAATGCAGGAAAACTTGCTGAGCATGGAGCTCATGACAACCCAAAAAAGCCTTTTCCCCATGGTTTGGGGTGTCCTGCTATAGGATGGTGGGAGAATAAAATTAGAGGTTTACCTTGACAAGAAGGGAATCAAGCCAAGGGAAGCCAGATTTTCCCTTTAAGGGCCACCAAATGTTGAAGTTGGGAAGGCTGACCTCAAAAGTCCCAGACCAGTGTCACCAGGTGTCTCAAAACAATTTGCAGGCTTGAATCCATCTCCTAGTCAAGGGGCAAAGTTTATTGAAAATAATATGATGCCATTGACAAGGGAGTTCAATAAAGAAACAGAACCAAAGAGAGTCATTTCATCAGGCTTCTACCATAGACAGGATAATTCTATGGCTCAAGGACTAGGGAGTCAATCATTGGTATGTTAACTTTACAACCCAAGGGTAGGGCTAGGGAGTAATTTCCAAATGAATTAACTGTGGTCTCTGAAATTTGATTATCAATGACCAGATCATCAATCTGCCATGAACTGAGAAGTAATCTATTCAGAATCAGATTGGTTGGGCATAGGAGTTTCCGGAGACAGAAGCTAAAAGGAAAAGTTTTAGGGTTTCATATTACATCAGGATTATAAAATTGGATTTAGGGAGAGCACTAATTGTAATCAAAAACAGTGATTTTACAAAAGAATAAACTTAGGTCAATTGTGTTAAGTGACAAACACCTTGGAATATGTAAATTGGATCCCTGATCCCCTCCTCCAGTACTCTTCTTTTCCTCAGGCTGACTCATTTTATTCCTATTTCTATAGAAATCTACATCACTCACTGGCTTTTGGAATTGAAGGATTTGGGATCTTTTTTTTTTTTCTACTGTAGATTTTCTGCCATTTATCTACTTTACTGATCTCTGGTAAGGCTCCTTGGTGAGACAATCTCAGAGGTTCTATTCATATTCATATATTCTTCATTCAGTCATTCCTAAACATTTTATTGTCTATACATTACAAGATTATTGTAAATGCCAAAGTTTTTTGAATAAAATTGTGAGCCTCAGTGAAATAATTTTTAATGCCTTACTTTTATTGGAAAAATGAGAAAAATACAATCTATGTTCCCAAGATATTAAGTTTGTTGTCACAAATTTCAAACTTGTTTGAAATATTAAAATGTCAAAGTTTTAAGTTAAAATATTGATGTGTCATGCTCTTTTGGCTGTGTAATTTGTAGTTATTTGAATTATATGAAATTTGCAGTTATTGGCTATTATTAAATTGTGAGTTTTCAGTTGTGTAACTACTAGACTCTTAGCTCTCAAATGTAAATGCCTTTTCTCATTCCTTAACTTGATTTCACATGTCCTTATTTTCCCTTAAAAGAGAAGTGAATAGCAGAGTGGATTAAAAAACAGAACCCTACAATATGATGTTTACAAGAAACACATTTGACACAGAGAGAGACTAACACAAAGAAAAAGGTAAAAGGCTGGAACATAATTTATTACACTTCAGCTGAAGTAAAAAAAAAAAGCCGGGGTAGTAATTCTGATCTCAGATAAAGCAAAAATTCAAAAGAGATAAGGAGGGAAAGTACATATTGATAAAGGATACTTTAAGCAATGAAGTAGTAAAGATACTAAATGTGTATACATCAAGTGGTAAAGTATCCAAGTTCCTAGAGAAGATTTTAAGCCAATCACAGTAAGAAACAGATATCAAAACTCTATTAGGGGGGACCTCAACTGTCCCCTCTCAGAATCAGACAAATCTAAATTTCTTTTACAAAAAAGAAATGAAGAAAGCTAATAGAATCCTAGAAAATCTAGGTATTATAGACCTTAGGAGAAAATTGAATAGGAACAGAAACATATCTTTTTCTTGGCTCTATATGGCACCTACCCATAAATTTACCTTGTATTCGAGCAAAAAAATCTGAAAATCAAATACAGAAAGGCAAAAATAGTAAATGTTTCCTTTTCAGACCATATTGCAATAAAAACTATATTCAATAAAGGGGCAGGAAAAGATAAACTAAAAACCAATTGGAAATTAATCTAATTCTAAAAACTGAGTGGATCAAACAACAAATTAAAGAAACAATTCATAATTTCAAGCAAGAAAATTATAACAAGGAGACAACATATCAAAACCTATGGGAAACACCTAAAGCAGTTCTTAGGGTAAATTTTATATCTCCAAATAACTTCATGACTAAAATAGAGAAAGAAAAGTTCAATGATATTACATGACACGAAAAAAAAAAAAAAACTGGGAAAAAGATCAAATTAAAACCCCCAATTTAATAACAAATTAGAAATTCTAAACCTCAGAGGAGAAATGATGAAAATTGAAAATAAGAAAACTATTGAACAAATAACTAAAACTAAGAGGTGATTTTATGAAAAAAGAAAAAAATAGAGAAACATCTGTTTAATTTGATTTTAAAAAGAAAGGGGAAAAAACCAAAACACCAGCATCAAAAATGAAAAAAGTGAATCTACCAATGACAAAGAAACTACAGCAATGATTAGCAACTACTTTGCCCAACTGTGTGGCAGCAAGTCTGACAATCTAAATGAAATGGATGAATATTTACAAAAATATAAATTGCCCAGACTAACAGAAGAGAAAACAAATTACTTAAATAGTTTTAGACTTAATTTTGGTTCTGCTTGTGTTGCTCAGCATCAATATTTGTAAATCTTACAAGGCCTTTCTAAAATCTGAATAAAACTTAATAAAAACTTAATTTAAATAATTTAGACTTAAATAATCTTTTAGAAAAAGAAATTTAACAAGACATTAATGAACTCCCTAAGAAAAAGTCACTAGTGCCACATGAATTCACAAATGAATTCTACAAACCTTTAAAGAACAATTAATTCTGATAGTATGTAAACCATCTGGAAAAATTGGTAAAGAAAAGGTCCTCCAAAATTCTTTCTATGACACAAATGTGGTACTGATATCTAAACCAGGAAGAGCCAAAGCAGAGAATGAAAATTACAAACCAATCTCTCTAATGAATATTGATGCAAAAGTTTTAAATAAAATATTAGCAAAGAGATTATAACAACTTATTAGCAGGATAATACACTATGACCAAGTGGGATTTATACATATTAATAATAAAACCAATAGAAATCATATAATAATCTCAATAGATGTAGGAAAAGCTTTTGACAAAATATAGCACTAATTCTTACTAAAGAGTATAGGGGCAAAGGGAAATTTCCTTAAAATAATAGGCAGTATCTCTTTAAAACCAACAACAAGCATTATCTGTAATAGAGAGAAGCTGGATACATTCCAGTAAGATGAGGAGTGAAAGAAGGATGCTGATTATTATCATTATTGTACATTGTGCTAGAAACATTGGCTTTAGCAATGAGGGAAAAAAAGAAATTAAAGAAATTAGAATAAGAAATGAGGAAATAAAACTATTATTCTTTACACATGATATGATGATCCTAGAAAATCATATAAAAACCCACTGGAAACAATTCATAGCTTTAGCAAAGTTGCAAGATATAAAATAAACCCACATACATCATCAGCATTTTTATATATTACTGAGAAAGCCCAGCAGCAAAAAGAAAAAGAGAAATTCCATTGAAAATTACTGTAGACAAAATAGAATACTTGGGGGTCTACCTGTCAAGACAAATCCAAGAACTATATGAATACAATTATAAAACCCTTCTCACACAAAGTCAGATACAAACAATTGGAAGAATATGAATTGCTCCTGGATAGGCTGAGCTAATATAATAAAAATGATTGTTCTCTTTAAATTGATCTACTTGTTCAGTGCCATACCAATCAAACTGACAAAAATTATTTCACAGAAGTAGGAAAAATAATAGTAAAATTCATCTGGAAGAACAAAAGCTCAAAAAATATAAAGAGAATACAAAGGATGGTGGCTTAGTAGCACCAAGCTAAAACTATATTATAAAGCAACATCATCAAAGACATTTGGTACTGGCTAAGAAAGAGTACTGGATCAGTATTGGAAAAGATTAGATACACATAACACAATAAAGGCCTATAATGATTTAGTATTTGATAAATCCCCAAATTCCAGTTTCTAGAATAAGAATTTACTATTTGACAAAAATTTCTGGGAAAACTGGAAATTAAAATATATCAAGTTCTCAACATAGACCTACATTTCAAACACCAGATCAAAATAAAGTCAAAATGGGGACATGATCTGGCTATAAAGAATGATACCATAAACAGAATAGGAAAACAAGGGATAATTTGCCTATCAGATCTTTAGAGAAGGGATAAATTTATGACCAAAGAAAAATTGGAGAACATTATGAAAGGCAAAATGATCAACTTTGATTACATGAAATTAAAAAAAAATTTGCACAAACAAAATCAACAGAAACAAGATTAAAAGGGAAGTACAAAGCTGGGGGGAAAATTTATAGACAAAGTTTCTGATAAAGGTCTCATTTCTTAAATATATAAAGAATAGTGTAAAATTTATAAGAATAAAAGTTATTCCCCAATTGATAGAGATGAACAATCTTCACATGACAAAATTTAAATCATCTATAGTTACATGAAAAAATACTGTAAATCGTTATTGATTTATTACATTTCTTTAAAATGCAAATTAAAACAAACTCTAAAGTACCAGCTCACATCTCTAAGATTGCTGAAAATGACAAGAAAAGGTAATGATAAATGTTGAAGGGCATGTGGGAAAAATGGGACACTAATGCATTGTTGGTTGAGATGTGAAATGATCCAACCATTCTGGAGAAATACTTGGAAATATAAAGGGCCATAAAACTGTTTATATCCTTTTACCCAGCAGTTCCATTACTGGGTCTGTGTCCCAAGGAAATCATAAAGGAGGGAAAAGGACCCACATGTGCAAAAATGTTTGGAGATCTTTTTATGGTAGCAAAGAAATGGAAAATGAGGAAGAACACATCAGTTGAGGAATGGCTGAACAAGTTGTGGTATATGGAAGTAATGGAATATTATTATTCTTTTAAAAAGTAATGAACAAGCTGATTTTAGAAAGGCCTGGAGAGATTTACACATACTGAAGCTGAGTGAAACAAGGAGAACCAGAAACACATTGTGCACAGAAGCAAGAATGTGTAATAATAATAAACTATGAAAGACTTCGTCCTTAGTAGTTCAGTGATCCAAAGCAAATTGAATAGACTAGAATAAAAATGCCTTCTGCATCCAGAAAAGGAGACTGAATGAAAATCAGCACATGCTAGGATCACTTCTTTATCGTTTTTTTTTAACTTCTCACATGATTTTTCCCTATTGCTCTGATTTTTTTTCTCCCAATGTGATTCATAAAGCAATGTGTATAAAAAAATAAAATAAAACAAAACAAAAAAGAAAAAAATAATTATTTTGTAATTATTTATACACATATATACACACACACATACACATATATAAATTCTCACCCCCCACCAATATAATGGAAAGTTCCTGAGGTCAGAAATTTCTTTTTTGTTTTGGTAACTATTGCCATATGTGAACCCAATGCAGTAAATAATAGGAGCTTAATAAATGTTTGCTTGATGAGGAATAAGAGGTAAGGAGAAATAGCAAACTTAGATCAGCAAGGAATGTCACTGTTCCTAGACATGGAAGAATAGTATTCATATATCATGCCAAAGTCAGGGTCGGGCTCATTATGTGGAGAAGTGGGGAAGAAGAGTAGACCATCACAATTAAAGAAATTGAAGAATTAGGAAGTTAGGTAGCTTGAAGGGGTAAAATACACAGGTTTAAGTCTGCTCATATAGATAAAGGTGTTGGGAAAAGAAAGGTAATGACTGACCCAATTCTTCAAACCACAAGGTATTTCATGATTTTTTGTTCCAAGTGTTGGTCCTC
>JAJPUD010013271.1:0-29649 GCA_023553655.1 Myrmecobius fasciatus | reverse complement strand
TTCACATGTAAATCCATCTGGTCCTGGGGATTTTTTCTTAGGGAGTTGATTAATGACTTGTTCTATTTCTTTTTCTGAAATGGGACTATTTAAGTAATTTATTTCCTCTTCTGTTAATCTGGGCAATCTATATTTTTGTAGATATTCCTCCATTTCACTTAGGTTATCAAATTTATTGGCATACAGTTGGGCAAAGTAACTCCTGATTATTGCTCTAATTTCCTCTTCATTGGTGGAAAGTTCTCCCTTTTCATTTTTGAGACTAACAATTTGATTTTCCTCTTTCCTTTTTCTAATTAAATTAACTAGAGGTTTATCTATTTTGTTGGTTTTTTCATAAAACCAACTTTTAGTTTTATTTATTAATTCAATAGTTTTTTTACTTTCAATTTTACTAATCTCTCCTTTTATTTTCAGGATTTCAAGTTTGGTATTTGATAGGGGGGTTTTTAATTTGTTCTTTCTCTAGCTTTTTTAGTTGCAAGCCCAATTCATTGATTTTCTCTTTTTCTATTTTATGCAAATAAGCATCTAGAGATATAAAATTTCCCCTTATTACCGCTTTGGCTGTATCCCACAAATTTCGGTATGTTGTCTCATTATTGTCATTCTCTTGAATGAAATTAGTAATTGTGTCTGTAATTTGCTGTTTCACCCATTCATTCTTTAGGATAAAATTATTTAGTTTCCATTTGCTTTTTGGTCTATTTTCTCCTGGCCTTATATTGCATGTGATTTTTATTCCATCATGATCTGAAAAAAATGCATTTATTATTTCTGCCTTCCTGCATTTGATTTTGAGGTTTTTGTGTCCTAACACATGGTCAATTTTTGTATAAGTTCCATGGACTGCTGAGAAAAAAGTAAACTCCTTTCTGGCTCCATTTAATTTCCTCCAAAGATCTATCATACCTAACTTTTCTAACATTTTGTTTACCTCCTTAACTTCTTTCTTATTTATTTTGTGGTTTGATTTATCGAGTTCTGAGAGAGGGAGGTTGAGATCCCCCACTATTATAATTTTGCTGTCTATTTCTTCTTGCATCTCTCTGAACCTTTCCTCTAGGAATTTCCATGCTATACCACTTGGTGCATATATGTTTAGTATTGATATTGCTTCATCATCTATGATACCCTTTAGGAAGATATAATTACCTTCTTTGTCTCTTTTAATTAAGTCTATCTTTGCTTTTACTTGGTCTGAGATCAGGATTGCTACCCCTGCTTTTTTTTGTTCACCTGTAGCATAATAGATTCTGCTCCAGCCTTTTACCATCATCCTTTATGTATCTCTATGTTTTAGATGTGTTTCTTGTATACAACATATTGTTGGATTCTGGTTTTTAATCCAATCTGCTATCTGCTTCTGCTTTAAGGGAGAGTTCATTCCATTCACATTCACAGTTAAAATAACTAATTCTGTATTTCCTGCCATCTTATTTACCCTAGCTTATACTTTTCTCTTTCTTATCCCCTTTCCCTCCTTCCTACTATTTTGCTTTTGAAAACCACTTCCCTCAGACAATCCTTCCCCTTTAGAGCCCCACCCACCCCTTTTTTCCCCCCTTTCCCTCCAGTTTCCTTATAAATACGTCTATTTTTCCCTCTGAGCCAAATCTGATGAGATGGAGATTAACCCAATTCTCATTCCCCTCCCTTTTCTCCCCTCAATCATTATAGGTTTTCTTTGCCTCTACATGTGATGTAATTTCCCTTATTTTACCTCCTTTTCCTCTTTCTTCCAGTGTTATCCCTTTTCTACCTCTAATTTCTTTTTCAGTTTATCATATCATAAGATTCATAAAATCACAATAAACATATAATAATAATCATAAAATCACAGTAATCATATGATAATCATAAAATCACAGTAATCGTATCATAATCATAATGTAATAATAGATTCATAAAATCAACCCTCATTCTATAAGTATCTATAACATAAATATAGTTCTCAAGAGTTATTTTTTCTTGTTACCTTTTTATGTTTCTCTTGTGTTCTGTGTTTGTAGATCAAGTTTTTTGTTCAGTTCTGGTCTTTTCAGTAGAAATAGGTGAAATTCTCCTATATCATTGAATGACCATCTTCTTCCCTGGAAGATAATGCTCATTCTAGCTGGGTAACTTATTCTTGGCTGTAATCCAAGTTCCTTTGCCCTTCAGAATATTTGATTCCAGGCCCTTCGATCCTTCAAAGTAGAAGCTGCTAGGTCCTGTGTGATCCTAATTGTAGCTCCCCGATATTTAAATTGTTTCTTTCTGGCTTCTTGTAATATCTTTTCCTTGGTATGATAGTTCTGGAATTTAGCCACGATATTTCTGGGGGACTTAATTTTTGGGTTTCTTTCAGGAGGTGATCGGTGGATTGTTTCAAGGAGTATTTTGCCTTCTGGGTGTAAAATATCAGGGCAGTTTTCTTTTATGATTTCCTGGAATATAGTGTCCAGGTTCTTTTTTTCATCATGGCTTTCAGGAAGCCCTATAATCCTTAGATTGTCTCTCCTAGATCTATTTTCCAGGTCAGTTGTTTTTCCTAGGAGATATTTCATGTTTTTCTCTATCTTTTCTTTTTTTGTTTTTGTTTGACTGATTCTTGAAGTCTTCATGAGTTATTCATTTCCAATTATTCGATTCTAATTTTTAATCTCATTTTCTTCAGTTACTGTTTTTAGTTCCTTTTGCAATTGACCAATTACATTTTTTTGTTCATTGCATTCTTTTTTCCATTTTTTCTATTTTATTTTGCAGTGATCTCATTTCATTTCCCCATGTTTCTTCTAACTCTCTTTTAAGATTTTTTTTGCAATCTTCAAAGAAAGCCTTGTGACATGGAGACCAATTTATGTCTCTCTTTGGGGCTTTTTCTGGAGTTGCTTTACCTTTAGGGGCCTCAGGATTTGAGGTCTTTTCTTCCCTCTCTCCATAAAAGTTGTGTATGGTGAGAGCTCTTTTTGGTTTTTTATTCATTTTTTTTTAAAGGTGTGGGGTCTGTTTAGGGTAAAGGTGGGACAGCTGCTTTAATTTGCTCTGGGGCAGTTCTGCTGATTGAGTTACTTCAGGAACTGGGCAGTTCTGCTGATTGAATTATGTCAGGGGCTGGGCAGTTCTGCTTTAGTTCACCCTGGGGCGGTTCTGCTGATTGAATTATTTCAGGTACTGGGCAGCTCCGCTGATTGAATTATTTCTGGTGCTTATCAGTCCTGTTGTTTGATTGATTGCTTTAAGGTGCTGTGTAATGGCAGCTAGGTCCCATGCTCATCAGGGGTTCAGTGGTTCACAATCTATCCCCCTCAAAAGGCAGACCCTCCAAACCACCTGCCCACAATCAGGATAAATTGTTCCAAGAGGCTCACAGAAGACTCCCAGGTGTGTGAAAAGCACAACGCTCCCACTCCTCTTCCGACTCCTGTTCCAGCTCCCTGCCCAGGTCTCCCTGCGCTGCAGTCTGGGTTCAGTAGGCCACCCCCTGCCCAATTAAAACAGACCTGTTTTGAGGTTCTTCCAGAGTATCTTCTTCTAGAATCATGTTGTTCTCCAGATATTGTGGATTTTTTTGCTTCAGAATCAGTCTAGAGGCTTCAGATGTTGTTGGTTTGAGGGGAGGTTAGAGGAGGTTAAAGAGACTCCTGTCTGATCTCCGCCACCATGGCTCCACCCCCAGAAAGAAGGTCCTCCTTTTCTTTAGGAGATAGAAGTTGAGATAATCTTGACCAGAGATAATCAACAGTTCCTAATGTGAAATTAGCCCTCATTGTTTCTGGGGCTATACCTCATTTTTAATTTATTTTCCATTAGACACAATACAAAATAGGGAACCTATAGGGAGAGTCATAACAGACAGACTCAACTGTATCAATTATACAAGAGTGATACATCTATAACCAGAGCTGTACATCAATTAGGTGCACAATCTGTTGGGTCACATGCTCTTATTGCATTTTCCTATGAGTGACTTAACAGGTCCTCATTTCTTCCCTACTCCCCACCTGCTCATTGGTGCTGCACTAGAGACTTTAAGCAATCAATAATCTAAATAGTGTAAACACTTGGGATAAACCTTCATTTTTTTAAATGGGTCCCAGGTAACCCAGACAAACAGAATCATTTCTCTGCAGATGACATGATAATTGCAACCCTGATGGATTAATGAGCTCAGATACAGCCATCATAATAATTGTATCCCTGATCATCTACTATATATGACCCACATAGTCATACATAGATATTTTCCTACTTAAAAATAGATTGCTGCTGTTATACTTTCTGCTGTATTGACTCAGATCAACCTGGTAAGTGACTCTGCCTTATTACCAGAGACAGATTTGTACAAGTGGGAAGAATCAATGATTATACCCCTACAGCCTAGAATAAGATCTTACTGAATGAGCAAAATGAGTCAGTCATTCAAAAATAAAATAGGCACATAGCAATGATCCAGTCTCTGTGTAGAGTGTGAAAAGGTAAAGAAAGGCAAAAGCACTCCCTGCTTTAAGAAGTTCAAAGTCTAAGGGGTTCACAACATGCAAAGAACTGCAAAAGCAGACTAGAGACAGACACAGAGACAGAGAGATGGAGAGAAAGAAAGAGAAACAGAGAGGGAAAGAGAGACAGAGAAGTGGAGAGAAAGAAAGAGAGACAGAGAGAGAGAGGGAGAGACAGAGATGGAGAGAAAGAAAATGACAGAAAGAGAGAGGGAAAGAGAGAAACAAAGAGGAAGAGAGACAGACACAGAGCAACAGAGAGAAGAGGGAGGTGTGGAGGGAAGGAGGAAAAGAGGGAATGAGAAGGAGACATTATATATATATATGTGTGTGTGTGTGTGTGTGTGTGTGTGTGTGTGTGTAAAACAGAGAAGATGTTAACCTAATGGCTGTCAAAAGCTTCTTCAAGAAAATAAGACTGGCTAAGATGTGAAGGAAGTTGGGCAAACCAAGACATAGTGACAAGGAAAAAGTTTTAAAAAGATAAGAGCCTGAGTGATTCAAGGAAAATCAAACATGTTCCTGTATCTGTATGCAGGAGTCCAAGAAATAACAGTCCCCATGACAATGAAATGGGATAAGGCATCAAATGCCATCTAGAACTGGCACTGAACCTGCTCCAGTGGTGGCTGAATATTTCTCAACTCTTCCTGCTCTGGGCTTCACTTAAGGCAGAGCTTCTTAAATGAATCCCACATCAGACTCCTTTCACCTGAGAAATTTAATGCTAATCCAAATATGAAGGTAGAAAAATTAGGCAAAAAATCCAACATTCACTGATAACAAATCATAATTTCCTGACCCCCACATTCAGTTGCAAGATCCCAAATGAGGTTTTAACCCACTGTTTAAGAATTGTTGACCTGAGCTGAGTCAAAAGTATAAATCAGAGTGAATTCAATTGACAAGTAATTCTGACACTGAGATATTTTGTCCACAAAGTATCCCTAGGCACACATATGGCAGGTATTGGTTATGTTTTAAGAAGATGAGAAGGAGATAATATTACTTTGTCTCTATCTTGAGGAATAGCCTTTTTGTCATAGAAGCCTAAATCTGTTAATGAGTTAATAATGCCTCCTCTCTAATGATTTAACATGGCATGTTCAGGGTCTGCAATTTCTTCCTGGCTTTGGAATAATGGTAACAAAGAACCCTGCCTTCTGTTCTTACCTTTGCCCTATCCTAATTCATTACCTTAGCTTAATGTGGCCCAAGATGCCTCTCTGTATTGAGAGAATATGAGGAAAATAAAATGACCCAAATCATACTCTTTGAGAACACATGCTTCCTGTCCCTGTTCTGAAATACAGTTTCCCATTACAGAAATCAAAACTGATATGCAGACTGAGATTTCTTTGCATCTTCATTTCTGCCTCCTAAAAACAGGGATCAAGCAAAAGACAAAAGAAATCATTTGCTCTCTCCAAAGCTCACAATACAATGGGAGAGACTACATACAAACTGGTATCAACAAATTATTTATTTACAAGATTAATGAGTGATGTCAACAGAGGGAAGATACTACTATTTTGGAGTATACACAAATACTTATTGAAAAAATATAGGATTTTCATTGAGGCTTTCTATAAGCCAGAAGCAGAGAAGAGGTAGAGAAGAAGATTGAAATCATCTCAGACATGTGGATATCCAGCAAAAATCTATGGATTCTAGAGATGCAGCTTTTTGTTCAAGGAACATCAAGAAAGCCAGTTTCCCTACAATGCAGGCTCTATAGTGAGGGATATGGTTTAAGAAAACTGGAAATGTTGGAAAAGGACAGATTATGAAAAGCTTTAAATAAAAAATGAATTTGAGTCTGAATGTGATAAAATATAAGTGTAGTCTATTGAAAAGGCAAGTTGATAAGATTAGACCAACACTGTAGGAAGATCACTTTGACAAGTGAGTGGAAGATGAACTAAAATGAAGAGAGATTTAGTTCAGAGAGACTATCTAGCAATCTACAACTTTAATTTGAGCATGAGATAAAGAAAACATGCACCAGGGTCATTATAATGTTAGAGAGAAAAGTGCCAATATATAACATGATATAAATATTAAATTAACAGGATTTGGCAGCAAAATGATCAGGGCGGTAGGAGTGGGAAGAGAACCTGTGAATAAATGACATGTTTCAAGCCAGAGTGACAAAAAGAGCTTGGCAACCTTTACAAGAACAGGAAACTCTGAAAGGGGAAAAATTTGGAGAGAAAGATAATAAATTAAGGTTTTTAAATATTAATTTTAAGACACCTATGGGCCATTCATTTTGAGATTTAGGAAATTCAGTTGTGGATGTAAGAATGGAGGTCAGTAAAGAGGATAGGGCCAGGTAAATAGATTATATAGTTAATATAGAGATAATTCCTCTATTCATGGAATACTAATGATTTCAGCAAATGAAATATTATAGAGAAAAAGAAAAAACCTAGCACAGGAACTGGGAGACATACATCAAGCACCCAAGGTAGACTGAGAGACAAATTAAGATCCAGCAAAGGAGACTAGGAAATAGCAGTCAAATTAGCAGGAAGGGAACCAAGAACATAGCCATGAAAATGTGGAAAGTAAAGAGGATCAAGTAGGTGGTAATTAACAGTTCCAAAAGCTACTCATAAATACCAGTGAATGAGGGCTGAGAAGAGGCTATAAGAGTGAGAATTTAAGAGACCAGTAGTAGTTTTGTAGAGAAAAGTTCTGGCTTAATACAAACTCAGAAATCAAATTGTTGAGTGCTAAGAAGTTAAGAAGAAATAAAGGGAAGGCACCAATTGTATAAGATATTCTCAAGGAATTTAGCCACAAAACAAGAGGAGATATTTTTTGAGGATGGGGGAGAGAAAGAAAATTGGTAATCAGTAGATAGAAGGCCAGTACATAAGGAATGGTTGAAAATAATTTAAAATAAGCACATTAGAGGGAATAAATTTCATAGAAAGATTGAACATAATATCATCAAGGTTGCATATAGAGCAACTAGCTGCCTCATTAGGGGAGAAAAGAATAAAAGAAATGATAGTTGGAAGAGGCATTTTAGAGACATGAGAGACATAAAAAGGGGGGACACGAAGAGCACTAATCAAGCTTTTAGTGACATACTGCACAAGGTTTGTACATGAGAAAGCGTGGAAAGTCTTGGACTTCTTAGATGACTGAGTGGTGGGTCAATTCTGCATGACAAAAATATTGCATTTTTCCTAGAGACTAAATCTATATATGGAACTTAATTTGCAGAAAATTCAGTCAACAATTTTTCACTAGATTGAGAAACTTGAGTAGGATCAAATGCAGAAGATGATGGGATTAATTAATGACTGAGTTTTCTAGGATAAGAACTGTGATAACATAATAGGTTAAGGGATCATAGAGATGAAAACAGTGAAGTTGAATAGCTTCATCAAAGAGGAGTAGGTAGATAAGTGAAGGGAATATAAACAAGAATTATGATATAAGAACTGCAACTCAGAAGATCAAAGATTTTGGTGCAATGAAACATGAAGAGATATAAAGATTACTTAAAGCAGTTTGAGAGTGAGCTACCAGTTAAAATAGTTGAAAAATAGAAAATTGAGCTTGTTGCAATGTGGATTCCAAGTGAGATTAGATATCAAAATTTAGTGTTGGATTTATTCAGGAAGCTTTCTGGATTTCCTGTATAGTTCTTCAGAGATACATGAAGAGGAACAATAAAAGAAGATTATAGAAGTCACAAGAACAAATGAAAAACAAACACAAAAATAGTTGATAAAGTAGAATTTATTTTCCTGAATATGGACATTTACATGTAACATGAAGTAAAGAAAAGAGTTTAGCTGCCACAAGGATGAAGGTCAGGGACACAAGAGGAAGGTGGTAGGAATGAAGTTCATTGTGGAAAAAAAAAAACAGGTGCAGAGATCTTGTTTTTTGTTGTTGTTTTTATCAATTAATTGTATCCACATCTTTGTGACTTTTTGGGGTTTTCTTGTGAAAGATACTGGACTAGTTTGTTATTTACTTCTGAAGTAAACATGACTAATCAAAGATCACAGAACTAGTAAGTGTGAGAGACAGCATTTGAACTCAAGTCTTCTCGACACTGTGGTCAACACTGTATTGGAGAGATTGTAAGGTATATGGAAAAATGGAATGATAGATTTTCAATTAAGGAGGGAATTTTGAATTTCTATCATAAATCTATAGCCCATGTCTGAGAAATGTTGTTGTTCCTCATGATAGTCAAAAACATAGAATTTCAGTGTGGACAATCATAGAATGTAACAAGCATATTTTCATGTTTTTCTCCATAGGTCTCCTTGAGTTTTTCAGCAAATCATCATCATGAAATAAAGAATGCTGACCGTGGATGAAATTCTAGGGATTATATACCTGCAAGTAACTGGAATTGGATTCCTAGGGAACTTAACTCTCCTCATCTTTAACAGCTTTAATTTCCTGATTGCTCATACAATAAGACCTATAAATGTAATTATCATCCATTTAGCCTTTTCCAATGCCATGGTCCTTCTCTTTAGGGGAATACCTGCTATAACAAGACTTTGGAAGGTAAAATGTATCCTGGACAAGACTGGGATAAAAATCATAACATATATGCAGACACTAACTCGGGGTCTCTCTTTAAATAGCACCTGTCTCTTAAGTGTTTTCCAGGATATTACTATTAGTCCCAACAACTCCATATGGGCAATGCTCAAAATAAAAGCACCAAAGTGTATCATTCTGTGCATTGTTCTATGCTGGATCTTTAATCTACTATTAGATACACTTGTATTTCTACATCAGGATGGTCCAAAGAACAGCACAGTCAGTAAATATGGATGCAACACTGGGTATAGATCTTTAGACATGTATAATAAGAATCATATCAAATTTGAAATCATAGCACTTGTTCATGATACTTTCTTTGTATGTCTCATGACTTCTTCTAGTATCCATATGGTCTTAGTCCTATACAGACACAAGAGAAATGTCAATCATATACATAGTAATAGCACTTCCACAAAAATATCCCCTGAAACTAGAGCAACCCAAGCTATCCTGCTGCTGGTGGCCACCTTTGTTTTGCTTAATGTATTCAGTCCCATTCTTATGCTATGTATGTCCCATTTTAAATTCACAAACAGTTGGATGATACATACATCAGTCCTTCTCTGGCTTTGTTACCCAACAGTCAGCCCTTTTATTCTGATAAAAATTAGTAACCAGATCCCCAGTTTTTGTGTTCATTAACAGTTTGAAAAACTACTAGGTCTCCCTCGCCCTGTAATGCTGATCTAGAAGACCTACAGAGAATTCTTGGAAGGTGGTAGAGTAGGTTATAAAATTCAAAACTCTTCACATTTACCCCACAGCACCTCTGATGCCTGTAAGGCACTAATTGGGCAGAATAATGATCCTCTTAGTACAATTGGAGTATTTCTGAAGAAAGATACCAGAATGTCTACAGCCTAAAAATAGGGAAAAGAGAGGTAGGACTTCTGGATTCCTACTCAGAGCAGGAATGGGATAAAGAGGGAAAAATACATACATACATACATATACATACATACATCTATATATATGTAGGCTTATATAAAAAATTCTAAATTTTAAAGAAGTAAGGAGAAGCTATAGGATGGAAAACACGTATAGAAGGATGTATAGATTAACTGGAATAGGATAAAGTCTGTAGATTGTGAGGGGGTTGGTTTTTTTAGAAAAATTATTTATTTTAATGCACATTGCTTTATGAATCATGTAGGGAGAGAAAGATCAGATATCAGTAATAACACTTCCATCAAAACATCCTCTGAAACTAGGGCAACCTAAGTTATCCTTCTAGCAGCCAGCTTATTTTGCTTAGTGTATTCATTCCCATGTTTACTCTGTATATATTTTACATTAAATCCACAAATCCTTGGATGATATATATACCTCAGCCCTTTTCTCTCTTTGTTATCCAACAGTGAGCCTTTTTATTCTGATTAAAATTAATAACCAGATCCCCAGTTCTTGGGCTTATTGGTATTTTTAGAAGTTACTGAATCTCCCTTACGCTGTCATGAGCACCCACATAGAATATGCAGAGTATTCTGGGAAGATGGCAGAAAATCTTTTAAAATTCCCAGTTCTCCTGATTTCTTCCACAAACCAGACCCAGTAGCTTCTCAGAGTGAATGTAGAGCAAAAAATAATACCAGACAAGATTGGGGACAAAAGAGTGGTCCTCCTGACAAAAGAAGCAGATCTGAAAAACAAAAGATATTACGATTGATATTTGACTAGTGTGAATTTTAAACTCCTCCAAACTAGAGGAATTAGATGAGGAAAGAGGGCTGGTAGTACTGAAATTCTATTCATAGGAAGAATATGTTAAAAGGAACAAATATATATATATATATATATTCCAGAAGAGTATAAAATGTATTTAAATTAATAAAGAAATAAGAAGGGGATGGAATAGGATGGCAGGGCATAGAAGGAGAAATAGATTAACAGGAATGGGATAAGGTGTGTAGACTAATGGGAATGGGATAAAGAGGGAGGGAAAGAGGAAAAGGGAGTGAAAGTTGGAGGAAAGTTTGTTTAAGTAATAGCAAGGCAAGATATCTGGTAGAAATAAAGTAGAGGAGTCAACAGTGAAAGAAAATAAGAGATACACACAAACATAATGGTCAGAAAAATTTATGACAAAAAATGAGGATAGTAATCATTAATTTCAGTCAAACTTAAAGCTTAAATAGGTTTATTCAAAAGAGAAAAATCAGGAAAACGTACAAAAATCTTGTTTTAGAGTACATAAAATGACAAGATAGAATAAGGCTATGCTGTTTTTTTTTTAATCCACTGAGACTTCATTTCCTATGCTGTAGGAAATGAAGTCTCAGTGGATTTAAAAAAAATATGGAAAGATTGGGATTTGTAAACAATGTTGTTATCCATGTTCAGAGAAACAGAGGACAAACATAAATGTATATGAATATATTTATGTGTATGAGTAGAGATATCTATATAGATGTGTATATGTATATATATATATATATATACACACACACATATATTTCTGTATTTGTATGAATATGTCTTTGCTTCATTGTGGTCTGCTTGGGCAACATGGAGGGGCAGGAAAGGGGGGGGGGAGAAGAAAATTATTAATGCACAGAGAGATGAAAAAACTTCTAAAGTACCAAAGAAAAAATGGACAGCTCTGAATATATAATATGTAGTATTTATTATAAAGGCTTATTTCAAGTTATATTTATTGTTTCATATTTTGAATTTTCCCCTTTGTTATGCTGTACATATTACAATGTTTTATTTTTCTATTTTGTCTTTGTTTTCAATTAATTAATTATTTTAAAAACAAAGAAAGAAAACAGAGACCTAAAGACATAAAATGTTGCAAGGGGATGGAATATTGAAAAACTTCCAGACCAGTCATTCAATTTGCAATTCTTTCACTTACTGTCTAAATATTCTTGAATCATTTCCACCATCTTTAACCCCCACTTTCATCATTTTAGAATAGAAAGAATTTGACTTAAGTAAGTTGTAAGTATTATTCCCATTCTGGATGTAATGGCTTAGTCTGTCCACTAATTTATGAAAGACTCCTGACTACACAGTAATCTATGATAGATACCCCATTCATTTTACCTGGGGATGGGGGAAGGTTGGGCCATCTGCTTAGTGTCCCTGACGAGGAGGGAGCCTTTAAAGTAGGAGAGACTGACTGGTTGTGAGGTCCAGTAGTAACATTGCTGTATATATATCGGGATTTTTTTTTGTTATATTGTCATCAAATATATTTAAAAATTACTTCCTGATAAATTCTAAAGTTTTTTGTATCTAAGAAAAGGAAATAATGATATTAAGAGTTCTAGTAACTATTCTTAAATTATCAAGCTGGATATCGTGCAGTAACAAAAAAAAAAAAAAAAAAAAACTCATACAGAAGAACCAGAGAGAAAAGTACTGGAAAAAATCCAAACTTGCAATGTTAATTAATTGGACAGAGGAAGGCCCCCAGCTCTCATGGAATTCTCATCATTCATCGCCTAAAAATGATCACCATTTAAGCCTCTCCTGAATATGGAGACACTCTAACAGGAGACAAGAGGGGACAATGTAAACATAAGATTGATCTCCTGCTGTATCAAAACTTGGTACCTGGTGAAAAGCAAATGACTGGACAGAAGCCAATTATTGTATGTTTTAAAAATAGTGATCAGGGCCAAAAGAGATAAACCAGGAACTAGATAATACCCATGAAATAAAATTTTGGCTTATTCTTTAATTTTCCTTTTTTTAACTTCCTTAGAAAATGTTTTCTTTGTTTTACTTGGCCAAAGTCTGGGTTCTTAGCCACCCAATCCAATCCACTCACATCTGAATTGCGAACTAAGACAAACAAGACCAATTATAAAAATATATAGGAAATCAAACAATTTTCCATATTGAGTACACACATACATGTATGTATATGTGTCTATGTACATGCATATGCATACATCTATTTATATAAGTATATAAGCATACATTAATACCTACAAACATATACATGAATATGTAGAGAGGGATAACACATAAAAAAGAGAAGGTCCACACATGATGTAATTCTAAAAAGCAATACTATAAAGGTTTTAAAAAAGGACTTATATGTATGAAGTGCAAGAGGAAGAACTGATAAATATGAATCAGACTGGGGAGAAAGGATTGTATACTCCCAGCAGGAATGGGTTAAAGAAGAAAGAATACATTGAGTGTGTGTGTGTGTGTGTGTGTGTATCTAAAAATTTGTGAAGATTAACAAGAACTGCATAAAGAGCAAGGGAAAAGGTGAGTGGGAGAACATAAGGTCCTTGGAGGGGAGATAGATTAACTAATAGCAAATCAAGATAGGTAGAAGGAGAAGAGAGGAATCAGCAGTGATAGAAAATATGACACACACACAAACATTAAAATAGTGATGAGGAGTATAATTTATTAGGAAATAAAGGATAGTGATCATTGATCATAAAGTTAAAGCAAAAATATATTTATCAAAAAAGAAAAATTGGATAACTACATTATATGATTAAGCAGTATGGCTTTACACTCTTCAATAGAGAAGTGGTCAAGGGATATGAACAGTTAATTTTCAGATGATGAAATTAAAACCATCTCTAGTTATATGAAAAGTTGCTCCAAATCACTATTGACCAGAGAAATGCAAATTAAGACAACTCTGAGGTACCCCTACACACCTGTCAGGTTGGCTAAAATGACAGGAAAAGATAACGATGAATGTTGGAGGGGATGTAGGAAAGCTGGGGCACTAGTACATTGTTTGTGGAACTGTGAATGGATCCAACCATTCTGCAGATCAATTTGGAACTCTGCTGGAAAAGTTATCAAACTGTGCAAACCCTTGGACCCAGCAGTTTTTCTATTGGGCTTATATCCCAAAGAGATCTTAAAGGAAGGAAAAGGACCCACATGTACAAGAATGTTTGTGGCAGCCCTTTTTGTGGTGGCTGGAAACTGGAAACTGAATGGATGCCCATCAATTGGAGAATGGCTGAATAAATTATAGTATATGAATGTTATGGAATATTATTGCTCTGTAAGAAACGACCAGCAGGACGATTTCAGAGAGGCCTGGAGAGACTTGCATGAACTGATAGGGTGAAACGAGCAGAACCAGCAGATCATTATACACAGCAACAAAAATATTACATGATGATCAATTCTGATGGACATGGCTCTCTGCAACAAAGAATTGTCTCAAACCAGTTCCAATTGTTCACTGAAGAAAATCATATACACCCAGAGAGAGGGATATGAAATATGGACCACCACATAACATTTTCATGCTCTCTATTGAGGTTTGCTTGCATTGTGTTTCCTTTCTCTGATTTTCTTTTTTTTTTTTCTTGTAGATAGGATTTTTCTTGCACAACTTGTCAAGTATTTCAACATTATTAACATGTAGTGGACTTCCTGCCATCTAGGGGAGGGGAGGGGACTGGGGGTAAAATTTGTAATGGAAAGCTTTGTAAAGATCAGTGCTGGGGAACTACCCATACATATGTTATACAAATAAATAAAAAAAAATTTTAAAAAAAGCAGTATGGCTTTAGAGTATTTAAAATCCTTACCTTGTATATAAAGAAACAGAGGACAAAGAAGACATAGAATAGCCTCATATAGATGTATATGAATGTATATATTATATATGTACATGATTATAGATATCTGTATATGTGTACATATGCAGTATATGTATATATAAACATATCTATATTTAATTGAAATCTTCTGGAGGGGGGAAGAAGGGTAAATAGAGTGTTATAAAAGGTACACAACAGAGAAGAAAGAAAACTTACAAGGAAGTAAAGTAAAAATGAACAGAACTAAACATAATATGAACTATTTGTTACACAGATTTTCTACAAATGAAATTTATTGTTTCATATTTTAAATCCTGCCTATGCACATGAAAATGTATTGTTTTTTCTGCATTTTTCTTTCTTCTATTTTGTATTTATCTTTTCAATAAACAAATTTTTAAAAGAGAACTGGAATGGAGAGAATGTTTTGAACCAAGTATGAATAACATCAGATTAGAAGAGGGAGGAAAAGAAACTCTACACAAATGGCCTCCATTCTTAAAAGCCAAAATGGGTACATGATTTGGTATAAATGACAACATCTTAAACAAATTAAGAGAAAAGGCAATAATTTAACTATCAGATCTTTGGAGAAGGGAAGAATTTATGAACAAATAAGAACTAGAGAATATTATGAAAGGCAAAATGGACAACTTTGATTACATTAAATTAAAAAATATTTGCACAAACAAAACCAAACAGAAACAAAATTAAAAGATAAATACAGAGTCGGGAGTTTTTGCAAAGTACAGAGTTTTTGCAACAGGTCTCATTTCTAAAATATATAAAGAACTATGTCAAATTTATCAGCATAAAAGTCATTCTATTATTGACAAATGGTCAGAGGATATAAACAATTTTCAGATGACAAAATTAAAGTCATTTATACTTATATGAAAAAATGCTCCAAATTAGTATTAATTTATTGCATTTCTCTAAAATGCAAAGGAAAACAACTCTAAAGTAGCACTTCAAAGCTTTCAGATTGGCTAAGATGACAGGAAAAGGTAATCATAAATGTTGGAGGGAATATAGATAACTGCACCACTAATGCATTATTAGTGGAATTATGAAATGATTCAACCATTCTGGAGAATAATTTGGAACTGTGCCTAAAGGCTATAACACTGTACATAGCCTTTCACTCAGCAGTCCCATTACTGAGTCTGTATTCCAAGGAAATCATAAAAGAGGGGAAAAGACCCACATGTGCAAAAACTTTTGTACCACATTTTTTTTTCTTTTTTTGTAGGAAAGAATGGGAAAATTAGTAGAAACCCATCATTTGGGGAATGGCTGGACAAATTATGGTACATGTAGGTAATGGAATACTATTTTCCTATGAAAAGTGATGAACAAGGAGATTTTAGAAAGCCTTGAATGATTTACACAAACTAATACTGAGTGAAAATAGCAGAACCAAGAATAAATTGTATGTAATAACAGCAAGAATGTTCAATGATCCACTATGAAAGACTTGAGTCTTCCCAGTGGTTCAGTGATTCAAAGCAATTCACAAAATGCCATCTGAATCCAGAAAAAGAAATAAGGAGCATAAATAAAAATCAGCACATACTATGTTCACTTCTTTTTTCTGTTTTTTATCTCTTTCATGGTTTTCATTCCCATTGTTCTGATTTTTCTCTCCCAACATAATTCATAAAGCAATGTGTTTAAAATAAAAAACAAAATAAAACAAATCAAAAAAGTCTTTTCTAATTGTCTTATATATATATATATATATATATATACATATATATATATATATCCTCACCCTTTACCAAAAAAAATGAAAATACCTGAAATCATAAATTTCATTTTCGTTTGGGTCACTATCAACATATGTGAACCCAATGTCTGGTCCATGTTATGAGCTTAATAAATGCTTGATTGAGGAGGAATAAGAGGCAAGGAGAAATAGCATGTGAGAAACTTAGATTAGCAAGGACTGCCAATATTCTTGGATATGGAAGAACAGTACTCATGTATCATATCACAATCAGAGTCAGACTCATTATGTGGAGAAGTAGGGAAGAAAAGTAGGCCATGGCTATTAAAGAAATTGAAGGATTAGGAAGTTAGGTAGTTTGAGAAGCTAAAATACATAGGTTTAAGTCTGCTCATATAAAGAAAGGCATTGGGAGAAGAAGAGTGATGTACTGACCCTACCCCTTAAATTATAGAGTATTTCATGGGATTTGTTCCAAGTGATGTTCCTCCTTTCTTGTAGGGGATAGAAGTTGAGATGATCTTGACCAGAAATGATAATCAGTTCCTAAAGAAAAATCGCCCCATATTTTTTTTTCTGGGGCTACACTTCATTTTAATTTTTTTTCTCTTAGATAAAACAATATATGGAGCGTATAGGGAGAGTCAGAACAATCAGACCCAACTGTGTCAATTATACAAGAGAGACTCCTCTAGAAGCAGACCTGTCTATCAATTAGGTATAGAATCCCTTAGCTCACATGCTCTTATTGCAACTTCCTGCAAGTCACTTGACAGGCCCTCATTTCTTCCTTACTCCCCACCTGCTCATTGATGCTGCACTAGAGACTTTAAGCAATCAATAATATAGATAGTGTAAACACTCGGGATAAAAATTTATTTTTTTAAATGGGTCCCAAATAACCCAGGTAAACAGTATCATTTCTCTGCAGACGACATAATTGCAACCCTGATGGATTAATGAACTCAGACACAGTTGTCATAATAATTGCATCACTGACCATCCCCTATATATGACCCACGCAGTCATACATTCCTATTTTCCTGCCTAAACACAGATTGCCGTTATATTTTCTGCTGTAGTGACTCTGCCTTATTACCAAAGACAGATTTGTACAAGTGGGGAGAATCAATGATTATACACCTAGAGCCTCGCATAACATCTTACTGAATGAGCTAAATGAATGAATCAGTCACTCTAACAAGAAAATAGGCACATAGCAATAATCCAGTCCCTGTGCAGAGGTTGAGGAGGTAAAGAAAGGCAAAAGCACTCTCTGCTTCAAGAAGTTCAAAGTCTAAGGGGTCTGCAACATGCAAAGAACTGCAAAAGCAGAGTAGAGACAGACACAGAGAGACAAAGACAGAGACAGACAGAGAAACAGAGAAAAAGAGAGAGAGGCACAGAGAGAGAGAGAAACAGATATAGAAAGACAGAGAGAAAGACAGGGAGAAAGAAAGAGAGAGAGGGAAGGAGAGACAGAGACATAGAGAGAAGAGGAGGGAGAAGGAAGCATAATGTATACATAATAGAGAACATGTTGAGATAATGGCTAACTGGCAGAAGCTTCTTCAAGAAGATGAGACTTTGCTAAGATCTGAAGGAAGCTGGGCAAACAAGAACAGTGATAATGTAAGAGTTTTAAAATGGTAGAGGCTGAGTGATTCACGGAAAATCAAACTAATGTTCTTGTATCTGTATTCAAGAAATAACCCTCCCCATGACAATGAAAAGGGATAAGGCATCAAATGCCATCTAGAACTGGCACTGAACCTGCTCCAGTGGTGGCTGAATATTTCTCAACTCTTCCTGCTCTGGGCTTTACTTAAGGCAGGGCTTCTTAAATGAATCCCACATCAGACTCCTTTCACCTAAGAAATTTTAATGCTTATCCATTCATGGAGGTATAAACATTAGGTATAAAATCCAACATTCACTGATTACAAATCATAATTTCCTCACCCCCAACATTCAATTGCAAGAAACCAAGTGAGTTTGTTACCAATTGTTAAAGAATTTTTGACCTTAGCTGAGTCAAAGGTATAGATCAGTGTGAAATTAATTGACAAGAAATTCTGATGCTGAGACATTTTATCTAAAAAGCATCCTAGGCACATATATGCCAGATATTGGTTATGTTTTAAGAAGATGGGTCGGAGATAATATTACTTAGTCTGTCTCTATCTTGAGGAATATCATTTTTGTCAAAGAAGCCTAAATCTGTTAATGAGCACAGGAATTGCCTCCTCTCTAATGATTTAACGTGGCATGTTCAGGGTCTCCAATTTCTTACAGAATTTGGAAGTATGAAAAGAATATGATAACAAAGACTCCTGCCTTTTTGTTCTTACCTTTTCCCTATTCTAATCAATTACCTTACCTTAATGTGGCCCAACATGACTCTCTGTATTGAGAGAATGAGGTAAATAAAATGACACAAATAGCACTGATTGAGAGCACATGCTCTCCTGTCCCTGTTCTGAAATGCAGAGATCCACACTGATATGCAGACTGAGATTTCTTTGCATCTTAATTCCTGCCTCCTAAATACTATGATGCCAAAGTATTTTTCCCATACCTCAGCATGCTCCCTGATCCTGGTTGAATTTGATAATACATGTGATTTAGTTTCTTCTTACATTAAGAATAACGTTCTCTATATGAAGCAGAAGTTCTTTACTCTCCAGTAACAATATTGTCCAAATGTCATAAAACTTAGCTGAAAAAAACACTTTAGGGTTAGATGGAAATGGTTCAAATTCTGACTCTCCTTCTTACTACCCATGCTTCTTTGGGTAAATCGCATCACTCCTTTAAACTTTGCTTTCATTATTGAAAAAATAAATAGTAATGATTTGGACCAATTGAGCTCAAAGGATCATTCTAACTCTAGATGCAATATCTTGGTAACTCCACTAAATTAGGAAAGGATCCACATATTGTCTGGGACTAACAAACACAAGGATTCTCAGCAAAGAAAATTAATTCCTTAATTCGTACAGGAATGAGGGGCTACAGAGTTTGAAGTTTTCTTTAGATCTGATTCCTTTTTTCCTAAGAAATAAAAATAACAGCTCAGGTAGAAGAGATTGGCTAGCAGACATGATAGCTGAGATGCGTGTATAGGAAATCAATGTATATATATTTTTTTAAATTATTATATTGTGATTAAATGGAGCTTAAGACAAATTTCTAAGAAACTCTTGTATTTTTATAAATTTGCCTCTGGAGTTAGAGACAGAGGTTTTAATTATGTTAGAGTCTTGTCTTAAAGATCAAGGTGGATAATTTGTATTCTTTGAAACCCCATGATTCAAAAGTAGGAGGAGACATATCAGACATGTTTAGGAAAAACAGTACTGGGAGAGGCCCACATTCTAAACTGAAATTCTCTTTTCGAAAGCATTTCTTTAAAACACACTATGTTTCAAGAAATATGCTTTAAAAAAAAAAGAAAAAAAGGAAAAAAAAAACAGCGATCAAGCAAAAGAAAAAAGACATCGTTTGCTCTCTCTGAAGCTCACAATACAATTGGGGAAATTACATACAAACTGATATCAAAAAATTAGTTATTTACAAGATATCAACAGAGGGAAGATGCTATCATTTTGGAGTATAGACAAATATTTCTTGAAAAAAGATAGGATTTTCATTGAAGTTTTCATTAAGCCAGAGACAGAGAAGAGGGAGAAAAGGAAATTGAAATCATCTCAGACATTTAGATATCCAGCAAATATCTATGGATTCCAGATATTCAGCTTCTTGTTCAAGGAACATCAAGAAAGCCAGTTTCCCTACATTGCTGGCTCTGTGGTGAGGGATATGGCTTAAGAAAACTGGAAGCGTTGAAAGGGGCCAGATTATGAAAGACTTTGTAAAAAAAAATGAATTTCAGTTTGTCATAAATATAAGTGTACTCTTATTGAAAAGGTGAGTTGATAAGTTTAGAGAAATACTATAGGAAGATCAGTTTGACAAGTGAGTGGAAAATGAACTAAAATGGAGAGAGATTTACTTCAGAGAGACTATCTAGCAGGCTACGACATTAATTTGGGCATGAGATAAAGAAAACTGGCACCAGGATCATTATAATGTCAGAGAGAAAAGAGCCAATGTAATACATGGTGTAAATATAAAAATAACAGTATTTGGCAACAAAATGATCAGGGGTTTGGAGTGAGAAGAGAACTCATGAATAAATGACATGTTTCAAGACAGGATGACAAAAAGAGCTTGGCAACCTTAACAGGAATAGGGAAGTTAGAAAGGAGAAAGATTTGGAGAGAAAGATAATAAACTAAGATTTTTAAATATAAATTTTAAGACAGGTATGGGACATTGATTATGAGAAGTAGGAAATTCAGTTGTCGATGTAAGAATGGAGGTCAGCCAAAGAGGACAGGGCCAAGTAAATAGATATTATAATCAATATAGAGATAATTCTTCTATTCATGGAATGCTAGTGATTTCAGCAAATGAAATACTATAGAGAAAAAGAAAAGACCTAGCACAGGAACTGGGAGACATACATCAAGCACCCATGGTGGACTGAGAGACAAATTAAGATCCAGCAAAGGAGACTAGGAAGTAGCAGTCAAATTAGCAGGAAGGGAACCAAGAACATAGCCACAGAAATGTGGAAAGTAAAGAGGATCAACTAGGTGGTAATTAACAGTCCCAAAAGCTGCTGGTAAATACTAGTGAATGAGGGCTGAGAAGAGACCATAAGAGCGAGCATTTAAAAGACCAGTAGTAGTTTTGTAGAGAAAAGTTCTGGCTGAATACAAACTCAGAAATCACATTGCTGAGTCTTAAGAAGTTAAGAAGAAATAAAGGGAAGGCATCAATTGTATAATTCTCATGGAATTTAGCCACAAAAGAAGAGGAGATATTTTTTGAGGATGGGGGAGATAAAGAAAAATTATAATCAGTAGATAGAAGGCCAGTACATAAGGAATGGTTGAAAATAATTTAAAATAAGTACTTTAGAGGGAATAATTTTCTTAGAAAGATAGCACAATGTCATCAAGGTTGCATATAAAGGAACTAGCAAAGAAAAGGGCTGCCTCATTAGGGGAGAAAAGAATAAAAGGAATGATAGTTGGAAGAGGCATTTTATGAACATGAGAGACATAAAAGGGGGGGCGGTGAATGAAGAGCATTAATTAAGTTTTTAGTGACCGAACATGATAGAGCAGTCATTGGAAAGGCTTGGAACTTCTTAGATGACTGAGTGGTGGATCAATTCTGGATGTTGAAAATATTGCCTTTGCCCTAGGGACTAAGTCTGTACAATGCAGCTTAATTTACAGTAAATTAAGTCAACAATTTTTTCCCAAAATTCATTGAGAAACTTGAGTAGAACCAAATGCAGAAGATGATGGGAGTAATTGATGACTGAGTTTTCTAGGACAAGAGCTGTGATAAGATAATAGGTTAAGGGATCATAGAGATGAAAACAGTGAAGTTGAATAGCTTCATCAAAAAGGAGGAGGTAGACAAGTGAAGGGAATATAAACAAGTCAATACTAGGTATTCAGCTAAAAAAAAGCAAAGGTTTTGGTGCTGTGAGACAGAAGAGATGTGAAGATTAAAGTAGTTTGAGAGTGAACTACCAATTAAAGTAGTGAAAAATAGAAAATTAAGTTGTTGCAAAGTGGATTCCAAGTGACATTAGCTATAAAAATTTAGTGTTGGATTTATTCAGGTAGTTTTCTGGATTTCCTGTATAGTTCTTCAGAGACATCTGAAGAGGATAAATAATAGAAGATTATAGAAGTCACAAGAACAAATGAACAACAGACACAAAAATAGTTGATAAAGTAGAAGTTATTTTCCTGAATATGGACATTTACATATAACATAAAGGAAAGAGTTTAGCTGCCACAAGGATGAAGGTCAGGGACACAAGAGGAAGATGGTAGGAATGAAGTTCATTGTGAAGAAAAACAAGTGCAGAGATCTTGTTTTTTGTTGTTGTTTTTATCATTTAGTTGTCCACATCTTTGTTGAGTTTGGGGGGTTTTCTTGGGAAAGATACTGGACTGGTTTGTTATTTACTTCTCCTGAAGCAAACATGACTAATCAAAGATCACAGAACTAGTGTGAGAGACAGTATTTGAACTCATCTTCTTGATACTATGGTCAACACGACATTGGAGAGATCTTCAGGTATATGGAAAGGTGGAATGATAGAAGATTTTCAATTAACAAGGGAATTTTGAATTTCAATAATAAATCACTAGCCATTGTCTGAGAAACTTTGTTGTTCCTCATGATAGTTGAAATCATGGAATTTCAGTGGGAAAAATCATAGTATGTAACATAGTATGTAGCATATTTTCATGTTTTTTTCCATAGGTCTCCTTGAGTTTTGCAGCAAATCATCTTCATGAGGTAAAGAATGCTGACCTTGGATGAAATTCTGGGCATAGTATACCTGCAACTAACTGGAATTGGATTCCTAGGGAACTTTATTCTTCTCATCCTAAACAGCTTTAATTTCCTTATTGCTCAAACAGTAAGACCTAAAAATGTAATTATCTTCCATTTAGCCTTTTCCAATGCCATGGTCCTTCTCTTTAGGGGAATACCTACTATAACAAGACTTTGGAAGGTAAAATGTGTTCTGGACAACACTGGGATTAAAATCATAACATATATGCAGTCGCTAACTCGGGGTCTCTCTTTAAATAGCACCTGCCTCTTGAGTGTCTTCCAGAACATTACAATTAGTCCCAACAACTCCATATGGGCAATGCTCAAAATAAAAGCACCAAAGTACATCATTCCATGCATTGTTCTATGCTGGATCTTTAATTTTCTATTAGATATGCTTGTATTTCTACATCATGATGGTTCAAAGAACAGCACAGGCAGTAAATATGGTTGTAATACTGGGTATAGATCTCTAGACAATTATAATAAGAATTCTATAAAATTTAAAATTATAGCATTTGTTCATGATATTTTCTTTGCATGTCTCATGACCACTTCTAGTGTTCATATGGTCTTAATCCTATACAGACACAAGAGGAATGTCAATTATATACATAGTAATAGTACTTCCACAAAGATATCCCCTGAAACTAAAGCAATCCAAGCTATCCTGCTGCTGGTGGTCACCTTTGTTTTGCTTAATATATTCAGTCCCATTCTTATTCTGTGTATGTCCTATTTTAAAATCACTAGCACTTGGATGATGCATATATCAGCCCTTCTCTCTCTTTGTTACGCAACAGTCAGCCCTTTTATTCTGATAAGCATTAGTAATCAGATCCCCAGTTTTTGTACTCATTGACAGTCTGAAAAACTACTAGGTCTCCCTTGCCCTGTAATGCTGATACACATAGAAGACCTACAGAGAATTCTTACAAGATGGTAGACCTCATAAAATTCAAAACTTTCCAGATTTCCCCCACTGCACTTCTGATGCATATAGGGCACTATTTGGGCAGAACAATGGTCCTCTTATCTGAAGAAAGATACCAGAATATCTCCAGGCTAAAGGTAGGGAAAAGGGAGGTGATAGTTCTGAAATCCTATTCAGAGTAAGAATGGGATAAAGAGGAAACAATGCATATATACCTTGGGAAGATATAAAAATATATAAACCTATTTAAGATATATAAATATATATAAATATTCTAAATTTTAAAGAAATAAGGAAAAGGAACAAGATGGAAGACATGTATAGAAGGATGTATAAATGAACGGGAATAGGATAAAGTGTGTAGAATGTGTGTGGGGGGGGTTAGTTTTTGTTTTAGAAAATTATTTATTTTAATGCACATTGCTGTATGAATCATTTTGGGAGAAGAAAATCAGATATCAGTAATAACCCCTCCCCAAAAATATCCTCTGAAACTAGGGCAACCCAAGCTATCCTGCTTCTAGTGGCCACCTTTGTTTTGCTTAATGTATTCAATCCCATTTCTATTCTGTATATATTTTTACATAAAATCCACAAACCCTTGGATGATATATATATATATATATATATACTTCAGCCCTTCTTTCTCTTTGTGATCCAACAGTTAGTCTTTTTATTCTGATCAGCTTTAATAACCAGATAACCAGTTCTTGTGCTTATGAAGAGTTTTTAAAGTTAGTGAATCTCCCTTACCCTGCAATGCACATCCACATAGAATATGCAGAGTATTTTGGGAAGATGGCAGAATAGCTCAAAAAATTCCAAGATCTCCTGATTTCTTCAACAAACCAGACTCAGTACAATGTAGAGCAAAAAATATTACCAGACAAGATTGGGGACAGAACAGTGGTCCCCTGGTCCTCCTGACAACAGGAGCAGAGCTGAAAAACAAAAGATATCAGTATTGTTATTTGACTAGTGTGAATTTTAAACTCCTCCAGGCTAGAGGAATTAGATGAGGGAAGAGGGCTGGTAGTACTGAAATTCTATTCATAGGAAGAATAGGTCAGAAGGAACAAATATATATGTGTGTATATATACATATATATGTGTGTGTGTATGTATATATACACATATATATGTGTGTGTGTGTGTGTGTGTGTGTCTGTATGTATATAACCCAGAAGAGTATAAAATAGATTTAAATTTATAAAGATATAAGAAGGGGATGGAATAGGATGGCAGGGCATAGAAAGAGAAGTAGATTAAGAGGAATGGGATGAGGTGTGTAGATTAATGGGAATGGGATAAAGAGGGAGGGAAAGAGTGGGAGGGAAGAGGAAAAGGGAGGCAAAGTTGGAGGGAAGTTTGTTTAAGTAATAGCAAGGTAAAATACATGGTAGAAATAAAGTATAGGAGTCAACAGCAAAAGACAATGAGAGATACACACAAATATAATAATGATCAGGAAAATTTATTACCAAAAAGTGAGAATAGTAATCATGAATTTCAGTCAAACTTAAAGCTTAAATAGGTTTATTCAAAAGACAAAAATCAGGAAATTGTACAATAGTTAATTATATTGAACAATCTTGTTTTAGACTACATGAAATGACAAGATAAAACAAGGCTGTGTTGTAGGAAATGATGTCTCAGATTTTAGAAAATATAGAAAGATTGCGATTTATAAAAGATGTTGTTATCCATGTAGAGAGAAACAGAAGACAAAAAAGCATAGTAGAACATTTCATAAATGTATATGAATGTATTTATATGTAAGAGTAGAGGTATCTATATGAATGTATATATATATATGTATACATATATGTCTGTGTGTTTATGAGTATGTCTTTGCTTAATTGTAGTCTGCTTGGGGAACATGGAGGGGCAGGAAGGGGGGGGGGAGAAGAAAATTATTAATGCACAGAGAGATGAAAAAACTTCTAAAGTACCAAAGAAAAAATGGACAGCTCTGAATATATAATATGTAGTATTTATTATAAAGGCTTATTTCAAGTTATATTTATTGTTTCATATTTTGAATTTTCCCCTTTGTTATGCTGTACATATTACAATGTTTTATTTTTCTATTTTGTATTTAACTTTTCAAAAAATTAATTATTTTAAAAAGAAAGAAAGAAAACACATAGTGGCCTAAAGACTTCAAATGTTTCACTGGGATGGAACATTGAAGACCATCAAGACCAGTCATTCAACTTGTGATTCTTTCACTTACTGTCCAAATATTCTTGAATCAGTTCCACTCATCTTTACCCTCCAATTTCCTCATTTTAGAAAAGAAAGAATTTGACAGGTAAGTTCAAAGTATTATTCCCGTTCTGCATGTGATACTTTAGTCTGTCCACTAATTTATGAAAGACCCCCTGACTGCACAGTAATCTATGATAGATACCCCATTCATTCTACTTGAGGATGGGAGCAGTTTGGGCCTTCTCCTTAGTGTTGCTGACTGGGAGGGAGCCTTTAAAGTAGGAGAGACTGACTGATTGAGAGGTCTAGTAGTAAAATTGCTGTATATATTGGGATTTTTTTTGTCATATTGCCATCCAATACATTTAAAAATTACTTCCTGATAAAATGTAAAGTTTTTTTGGTCTCTAATAAAAGGAAATAATAATACTAAATGGTTTAGTAATTATTCTTAGATTATCAAGCTGGATATTTTACAGTAACAAAAAAATTCAGTACATAAGAATCAGAGAGAAAAGTAATGGGGAAAAAAAGCCAGACTTGCAATGGGAATTAATTGTACAGAGGAAGGTCCCCAGCTCTCATGGAATTCTCATCATTCATTAGTTAAAAATGATCACCATTTAAGCTTCTCCTGAATATGGAGACGCTCTAACAGGAGACAAGAGGGGACGATGTAAACATAAGATTGATCTCCTGCTGTATCAAAACTTGGAACCAGGTGAAAAGCAAATGACTGGACAGAAGCCAATTATTGTATGTTTTAAAAATAGTGATCAGGGCCAAAAGAGATAAAAGAGGAACTAGATAACACCCATGAAATAAAACTTTGGTGTATTCTTTAATTTTCCTTTTTTTTTTAACTTCCTTAGAAAATATTCTCTTTGTTTTAATTGTCTAAAGTCTGGATTCTCACCCACCCATTCTAATCCACTCACACCTAAATTGAGAACTAAGACAAACAAAACCAATTATAAAACTATATAGGAAATCAAACAATTTTCCATATTGGGTATACACACATGTATGTATGCATGTCTATGTACATGCATATGCACATGGCTATGTAAGTATATAAACTGACATTTATACATACAAACATACACATGAATATGTAGAGAGGGATAATGCATAAAAAAGAGAAGGTCCACACATGATATAATTCTAAAAAGCAATACCATGAAGATAAAGGTTTTAAAAAAGGACTTATGTTATATGAATGAAGTGCAAGAGGAAGAACTGATATAGATGAATCAGACTGGGAAGAAAGACTTATATACTACCAGCAGGAATGGGTTAAAGAAAGAATACATCAAGAGTGCGTGTGTGTCTGTGTGTGTATCTGAAAACTGTGTAGATTAACAAGAACTGCATAAAGAGCAAGGGAAAAGGTGAGTGAGAGAAGCTAAGATTCTTGGAGGGGAGATAGGTTAACTAATAATTAGCAAATAAAGATAGGAAGAAAGAAAGGAGAGGAATCAGCAATGATAGGAAATAAGAGACACACACACAAACATTAAAATAGTGATGAGGAATAGAATTTATTAGGAAGAAAAGCAGAAATAGTGATCACTGATTACAAAGTTAAAGCAAAAATAGATTTATCAAAAAAGAAAAATTGGATAACTACACTATATGATTAAGCGGTATGGCTTTAGAGTATTTAAAATCCTTACCTTCTATATAAAGAAACAGAGGACAAATAAGGAATAGAATAGCCTCATATAGATGTATATGAATGTATATATTATATATGTACATGATTATAGATATCTGTATGTGTGTACATATACAGTATATGTATATATAAACATATCTACATTTAAGTGAAATCTTCTAGGGGGGCAAGAAGGAAAAATAGAGTAATATAAAAAGTGCACAGTGGATAAGAAAGAAAACTTACAAGGAAGCAAAGAAAAGATAAAAATCTGAACATCATAAGAATGGTTTGTTACATAGATTTTCTTCAAAATGAAATTTATTGTTTCATATTTTGTATCCATGCTATGCACATAAAAATGTATTGTTTTTTCTTCATTTTTCTTTTTAGTATTTAACTTTTCAATAAACATGTTATTTTTTAATTAAAGCTTTTTATTTGCAAAACATATGTATGTGTAATTCTTCAACACTGACCCTTAACAAAGCTTTCCATTACAAGTTTTTCCTCCCTAGTCCCTACCCCTCCCCTAGATGGCAGGAAGTCTACTACATGTTAATTATGTTAAAATACTTGACAAATAGAATATATGTATACATATTTCCACACATCTTGCTGTGCAAGAGAAATTTTATCTACAAGAGAAAAAAAAATCTGAGAAAGGAAACACAATGCAAGCAAACACCAATAGAGAGCGTGAGAATGTTATGTTGTGGTCCACATTCCACATCCCTCTCTCTGGGTATATATGGCCTTCTTTACTGAACAATTGGAACTGGTTTGAAATATTTCATTGCTGAAAAGAGCCATGTCCATCAGAATAGATCATCATATAGTATTGTTGTTCCCCTGTATAATGATCTCCTGGTTCTGCTCATTTCACTCAGCATCAGTCCATGCAAGTCTCTCCAGGCCTCTCTGAAGTCATCCTGCTGGTCATTTCTTACAGAACAATAATATTCTATAACATTCATATGCCATAATTTATTCAGCCATTCTCCAATTGATGGGCATCCATTCAGTTTCCAGTTTCCAGCCACCACAAAAAGGGCTGCCACAAACATTCTTGTACATGTGTGTCCTTTTCCTTCCTTTAAGATCTCTTTGGGATATAAGCCCGATAGAAAAACTGCTGGGTCCAAGGGTTTGCCCAGGTTGATAACTTTTTCAGCAGAGTTCCAAATTGATCTGCAGAATGGTTGGATCCATTCACAGTTCCACAAACAATGTACTAGTGTCCCAGTTTTCCCACATCCCCTCCAACATTGATCATTATCTTTTCCTGTCATCTTAGCCAATCTGAGAGCTGTGTAGTAACACCAAAAATAGTTCAGAAAATTTGATTTTTAAAAAACACATAAAAGCAAGTGAAAATGGCTGCACTGGGATTTAAATAGTGTGTAGATAAAACATGTCTTGGAGTTCCTACTCCACCACAATATTTGTTAAAGAAGTTAAAAATAATAGTATTATATCCAACCATAAACAACAAAAAGAATGAGGAAATAAAAGTTCATATAATAACTATAGAAAGATAAGATTTTTAAGATGACAACTATATATTGCTAACATGTTTTCTAGAAATACATTCAGTTATTGATTTCTAAGGAAAACATGAATATGTTCAGAGTAAAAAACCAAATGAAACAGAAATGTAGAATACTGAGTAAATCTACTAACACCCAATTTATTTTTCATTCATAAAATATGTTGAAACTATGTCCCAAAGTGAACAAGGAAAGCAGAACATTTAAATGTAATGACTATGATACAACATTAGAACATAGTTGCACAACTACAGGAAACATTTTGTTCTCTATTGAACTGGTAATGACAGTGGAAATGATATTAATTGATTAAATTAATAGAATTGAGAAGCAGCAATTCTCTGCCTCTGTGAGAAAAAAGGAGAATTTGCCTCAGGAAGAGTGGTCTGGAAGAAAAAAAATTAGGATCTTAAACTCCATATGGGAGGTAGAGAAGTCCATAGGAGTGCAGATACTGGGATTCTACAGTGATTGACTTCATTTCCTCCCCTTCATAACTCATCACATAGCCCCAGT
>JAJPUD010013270.1:2732-24551 GCA_023553655.1 Myrmecobius fasciatus | reverse complement strand
TATATATATATATAATTTCAAGGGAAAACTTTATATATAGAATTAATTGTGATTTTTGAAATATAGGTAAGGTAGAAAAATAAAAGGAGAACTGAGAAAGGTACTCCTGGGAGCTTGTAATGGAGTCTAATTTAGGACTCTGTCTAATGAGCTGAGTAACTATAGAAGAATAAGTTCATTTCTCTGTAGCTCAATTTTCTTGCCTATAAAAGGAGAGAGTTGGGTATATAATCTCAACCTTCCTTCTACTTATAAAATTTTTTTTCTTTATGTGACTATAGCAGCAGGATTCTTTATTTATATCTATTATCCATCTGGCTATATTATATAGATAAACACACACACACATACACATTATGTCCAACTCTTCATGATCCCTTTTTGGGATTTTCTCATCAAAGACACTGGAGTAGTTTATCATTTCATCCTCCAGCTTATTTTATAAATGAGAAAACTGAGTCAAACAGTGATAATTGACTTGCCCAGCTGTTAAGTGTCTGAGATAAGATTTGAAAGCAGATCTTCCTGACTCTAGGACACAAATCCTATTCATTTCCTTGCATAACTTTGCTATATCTATTTTTATTATAGATATAATACAGACAGACATGTAACCCTTTTTTTGGCAATGAGATTTAAACAAGGAAATGTTCTTAAGAGGAATATTTAATATATCCAATTTGCCTAAAGCATGAGTAGAGATAGTGCACTTTTAATGGCTTCTTGTGTCTTTAAAACTGGAATAAATGAGCCATTTACACTCTTTTTAACTGTGGTCTTTTTTTCCCATCCACCTTTCTATTAAATATCTTTCAGTTTTTCTACAAAGTATCTGATGCATCCAACATGAATGCTAAGTCAGTTTGCAAGATGGAAAATGATATTCCCTTGCTCTTCTTCTTTTATCCCATCTCTAAGAAATGGGACCCTGGGATATTATTTTCTGTCCTCTGTTATTCATTCTCCATTTCAGTTCCTAAAGATGAACAGCATGGGGCCAGGTATTCAGGTCATTTTATCACTGGGACCAAGATTGGATTATATAGTGACTGGATTATGCAGAGAGAAGACAGAATGCGTTGGACTCAATGTTTTGGAACTAGAATTGTTATTGTGCTATATGGGAACTGGAATACTTTTTGAAACTGCCGCTCTTCCTCTCTGAAAGTGTATTGTAGTGCTATAGGAAAAGGATTAAGTCTCTTATATGTTAAGATAGTAAATTTGCATACTTGTGATTATTTCTTCTGAAGTAAATATTTTTTTGTGTGTATAAAAGCTAATCTGAATACTAAAAACTATTGGAACTTGAAGGAAATATTGATGGGGGTGGGAGCCATTGGCAGAGAACTTAGAAACCCTTTAAGGATATTGGAGAAATCTGGGGGAAATAGTTAGAATCCAATTTACCTGGTTTTCAGATGATGATCACTGTATTTAGTGTATTTGCATATTGTATATACATATATATACACACATATGCACACATGCATATATGGTATGCATGTGTTTATATGTGCATTTATGTTTAAGATGGCATATAAATTTCCCAACAGTTCTATTATGTTTGTGGTAGAACAAATAAGAGAATTTATGCCCCAATTTAATTCTTTTGTTCCTCATCTTTTTATTTGAATTGTTTCTTTCTAGCTGCTGGCAATATCTTTTCCTTGGTGCAATAGTCCTGCAATTTAGCCACGATATTCCTTGGAATTTTAATTTTGTGGTCTCTTTCAGGAGGTGATCGGTTAATTCTTTCAATGGCTACTTCCTCTTCTGATTCTAAAATATAAGGGCAGTTTTCTTACATGATTTCCTGGAAGGTAGTGCTAGGTTCTTTTTTTCATCATGGCTTTCAGGAAGTCCAATAATCCTTAAATTATCTCTCCTAGATCTATTTTCCAGGTCAATTGTTTTTCCTAGGAGATATTTCATATTTTCTTCTATTTTTTTCATGTTTTTGTTTGATTGCTTCTTGAAGTATAATTGATTCATTCACTTCTATTTGTTTAATTCTAATTTTTAGTCTATTATTTTCTTCAGTTACCTTTTTTAGCTCCTTTTGTAACTTGCTGAGGCAAATGGGGTTAAGTGACTTGCCCAGGGTCACACAGCTAGGGAATGTTAAGTGTCTGAGACCAGATTTGAACCCAGGTCCTCCTGACTTCAGGGCTGGTGCTCTATCCACTGCGCCACCTAGCTGCCCCCATTATATGCTTTTTCCACTCCTTCTTGCAATGATCTCTTTTCATTTCCCCATTTTTCATCTAGCTCTTTTTGAGATTCTTTATGCAATCTTCCAGGAAAGCCTTGTGAAATGGGGACCAGCTCATGTCCCCCTTTTTGTCTTCCTCTGGAGTTGCTATACTTTTATGAATCTCAGGATCTGGGGTCTGTTCTTCTCACTCTCCATAAAAGCTGTCTGTGGTGAGAGTTCTGTTTTTTATTCATTTTTTTTAAGAGCTTGAGGTAAGTTTAAGGTAGAGAAGCAGCAGCTGTGGTAATTTGCCCTGGGGCAATTTGGCTGATTGACTTCTGGTGCTAGGCAGTCCTGGGTAGGTCCTGCTTTTGTAGTGGATTACAATCCACCTTTTACAAAAGACAGATCTGCCAAAGCGCCTGCCCGCAATCAGGACAGTGTCCCAAGCATCTTACAGGGACTTCCTCAGTACTTAGATCCTGCCAGGCTGAGTCCAGCCCAGCTTGCTGCTTGTCTCCCAGAGTTGTGCCCGAGCTCGGCAAACTATCCAACCCCCTGCCCATCTGAGACAGACCTGCTCTGAAGCTCCCCCAAGGTAACTTCTGCTAGGAATATATTGTAGTCCAAATATTTGTGGGTTCTTTGACTTAAAAATCAGGTGAGAGGCTTAATCTGCTGTTGGTTTAAGAGAAGGTCAGAGGAGGATACAGAAAGTTATATCTTCACTCTGCCATCTTGGGTCTGACCCCCTATTCCTCATCTTTTTTAAAAAATAGGTTTTTAAAAGAAAGAAATGTTGGAAAGAAATCCATAGGTCCAAACATTGAATTCTTGACCTTTTCCCCTTTTTCTTAAAGAAAAAAAAGTTTGAAAAAATCTTGCTTTCCTATAAAAGCTATGTTATATACTCCAAATGAACTTCATAACTTTTCTATTTTTCCTTTCCCCCTCCCCACCTCATTTTTTTATTATGGTTACGGATCAATACAGATCAGAGGCTAACAATACTTAAAAATTCAAATGAGCATTAACTAGATTTTGTCTGAAAGTATAAAGCTTTTGCTTTTTATTTAAAAAGCTCTGAATTGTAGTCATATTTTATCTCTGGGATCCAAAAATAATCTGTATTTTAACAGATACTTGAGCAATTCCTTCTTCCAAAAAAGAAAAAAAAATAAAATACATTTTGAAGTCAGGGCTTTTATGAAGTATTTTAAGGGAATTGTGCTTTCATAAAAGTGTCAGACAAAAGTCTTTTGTTTCTTGCTAGAACAAGTGCAGTGGACAGGAAAAGAGGAAGGGAGAGAAGGGATAGAGAGACACAGAAACAGACAGAGAGACGAGAAAGAGAAAGAATAAGAGAAAGTGAAAAAAGAGTCAAAGGCAGAGAGAGACACAGAAAGAAATCCTCTTACATCATCTGGTTATATATCCAATTGGTTTATTTTTTTTTCTCTCCATAACTCTATTTTTATAGAGAAAAAAAAGAATAGTCATTTTATATTGAAGTCCAAGCTGGTCAAATGACTTGTTTAAGATAATATAGGGAGCATGGCAGAGAGAGGCTTTGAAAGCATGCTATCTGGCTGCTACAGCAACATTCTTTCCATTGTACTCTGCACTCTCCTCTATTTTTCAGTATCTACATATAAAAGTAGTAGTTGATGAGTCAGTTAACAGGAATTTTCAAGCACTTACTTTGAGCCAGGCACTGTGCTAAGAAAAACAAAGAAATTAAAAACTGTCCCTACTCTTAATAAATTCATATTCCAATTCAGGCCATAAACTTAAGTAACAGGTACATACACAATATATTCATGGAACATAATGCAGCCATCTAAGCATGCCCAGTTTACCAATGGGAATTATTTTTAGGAGTCTTTGGAAGATGTCCAGATTTCCTAACATGAAGGGCAATTTGGAATTATATCCAAAGGGCTATTGAACTGTGTATACCTTTTAATCCAGCAGTGTTTCTCTCCAGTTAAACTCATTTCTAATCTCATTATCATACTTATAACAAACATCTTTACTGAAACCTTCTCCCTCAGCTTCCTTTGCCCTCTAATTGGAAAGCTTTGGTGGAATACAAAAGTCATCTCACTGTCATCATTTACAAAGGACAACTTTGGAGGTTACTCCATGCTGTATCTACAGCATTGCCTGTTTGTTTTTGGTTTTTGGTTTAGTTTCTGTTTGTTTATCAAGGAACAAGATGCCCCACTATCAGGTACACCTTTACATTTTCCAGTTCCCTAACCCTTCAAACTCAATTTCTTCCCCAGTCTGCCTACCCACATTTTCCTATTGTTTTTTATGTGTCTTCCTCTATTAGATTGTAATCTCTTTGAGAGCTGATGCTGTCTTTGTTCTTAATAATTGTATCCCTAGCACTCAACAAAATGTCTGCAACATAGTAGGTGCTTAATTAATGTTTATATGATTGAATTATATTGGATGTATATATCTGGAAATATCTGTTATGGGATGAAAATTAAATGCACAGAGGTTCATTTTGTCACCAAGTGGAAGAGTATGTACTGAAATGTGTAAGGAAAAATAAAGTAATAAAAATATCTTTGGGGAAGGCAGGGAAAGGAGAAGAAATATAGTTAGTATTCTTAATTACAAATCAAATCAGCAAAAGAGCTGACCTTTAGAAGCTGACCATTTTACATATTCCATATACACACATCTTAAGTTTTTTGATCAGAATAAATCTAGCTATATTACCAATTATCTTCCAATATAGAGAAGTGTTTCAATGTATTGAATGAAATAGCTTTGTCTATTCCAATTATAATAAATAAGGATCAAAACAGAGAATCTAAATTTTGTGGCAACAAGATCACTATATCTGATTTTTGATCCATGAAAACTAGTCTTCTGCTCATATCCTATTAATGAAGCAATTGTTTCATCAAGAAGCATTCATTATTAAGTTTAATTCTGATCATCTATCTATATCTGATTTCTCAACTCTTTGCCAGATTTTTGGAATGAATTAAAACAAAAATCTATTTCTACATGTTTCTGTTTCTCTGTAGTGTGTTTGTGTGTGTGTGGGTTTCAGTAGAGAGAGAGAGAGAGAGAGAGAGAGAGAGAGAGAGAGAGAGAGAGAGGAAAAGGGAGGGAGAAAAAAGGAGAGAGAAGGAGGGAGAAAGAGAAGGAGAGGGAGAAGGAGAGGGAGAAAAGGGAAAGGGGAAGTAGCAAGAGAGGCAAAGGGAGAGGGAGCCCTCAGGTAAAATGAACATTGATTACTTTTCATACTCAAAGGAAAGAAGATGCAAATAAACTAAAATCAGAATTCTTCTATTATGGAGCTACTAAAACTCAAAAGGCATTTTTATCCTCTTTCATACCACCACCAATGCAATCTTTTTCATATCCTTAAATCATCTTTAAAATTAAAAACAAAGTGAAACCACAACACATCCAAATTCCACAAAGCCATGAACTCTTAAATTAGTGTCCCTCTAGGAAATTTTAGTTTTAATTCCAAAATTTAAGAATCAGATTCCCTTCATAAAGAGAAATGTTTCTGGCATAGTAGAAATAAAGTGCTGTATCAACAAAAACAATAGAACCCAGGTCTGCTTCCTAGTTACTACCCTGAACAATTCACTCTTCACTTAACTGGGCTTCAGTTTCTTCATCTATAATGTAAGCAAATTAGCCTAAACAATTTCTAATCTCTCTTCTACCTCTCTATATACGATGCTCAGAAAATCTAATTGACTCTTTTCTTTTTTCCCTCTGTCTGCATCTCTACTCTGTTGACAAGACCAGGCTAAATATGATATTCAGAGCATTTCCTTAATCAAGCATACAGTGAGATCAAAATCATTCCTAAAGAAACAAGCCTACAGTGACAACTATTAACAGAAAGACAGCAATAAATATATAAAACTATAAATTTCATATTTATCACAGATTGTTATTGACATTATTTATCTTAGTTTAACTGGTCAATGTGCATTCCTTGCCTGGTTGTCTTTTACACTCTTATAATTTGTGTGTATCAAGTTTATCTTTGATAGTCTTCCATGTAAAAATTCTAATTTACCAAATCCCAAATGGAAACTAGGCTGGCATATTTAGATATTGCTACTTTATGTTCTTGAATGTGAAAATGTTAATTATGTAAATATATTTATTAAAATGAAAAAGAAAATATATCAATAATTATCTAATTGAATAGGCATAATTGAAATCTCTCGCACTGATATATAAACACAAAACTGCAATATTTTGTGTATTATATATTATTTTACACAAGTCAGAGGTTCGTTCATTTGCTTCTGACATTGTATTTTTTAAATAGCTGGCACAACTTTTTTTTTTTTTTTAACAGATAATTTCTGTTTTAAGGATGAAGAAAGTGAAACACACCAAAGCACACATTAGGATTCCCTAATATAACAAAGGGTAGATCCAGAATTTGAATTCAGGTCTTTTAACTCACTCACAAATCTATTCAGCTATACTTTGGGGGCTATACACAACAGAGCTAAGGTAGAAAATATAGCATGTTTCAACATGGAAGAACTATCCCAAAACTGCAATCTAAATGTTATGAAATGGACATTATTCTAAAATTACCTTGAAGACTTTTCTTCTGCTCACATCCTATTAATGAAAGAATTGTTTCAATAGGAAGCAGTCTTAATTAAGTTTTTGTTCATTGGGATTTTCAAGTTTAATTCAGCTCAAGGCTATTTGGTACTTTCTTATGGTTTTATGCTAATAAGAAACCATCTCTGAAGTAATTAATATTCCACTAATATTTCCAGGGCTTTTAAAGTTGCATTTTCAATTTATAAGGGTCCCCAAAAGTTCTTACTGAAAACATTTCAGCTGATTGTCACAAACTACTTTCAAATTATGTCTCCATTAAATGAAAAAAATGTTTTCTGCTTAAACCTATTGAGTACATGTTTTGAAATTAGAAACTAATGTTTTGTTTTGTTTTTTTTTCCATTTTCCAATATGTTTGAAACAAACTCTCCTACTAGATCATACCTCTCTTGAGAAAAATAACCTTGAATTTCTTTATCTTTTGCCTTTGGGGCTTATAAATAATTTCTGTAATACAAGTGAAAAATTATTTATTTTCTCTGAAGGAACCCAGTATATTTCCAATCTAGAATCAATAATGACACATTGCCTAATCTTCCTCATCCTGTAACTATTTCCCATTCCATCATAATTGTTTGCTCCTCTAGATATCAATTTCCAGAAGCAAAGAACCAAGCAAAGAATTCTCTATAAAGTTCATCTAATTCCAACTTTTCAGTTATACATGAAAGACTTGAAAGACTTCCAAGTCCTATACAGATAAAGGTTACAGATAGTGGCAGAGCTACAGGATGGGAGTCTATTCCTTATATCCTTTAGAGATATTGTCTAAAAAGTGATTTATGTTTCTAACCATTCCTCAGAAATTGACTAGTCTTCCTATAAAATTTTGATATAGAGCCAATTTATAATTATCCACATTTCTGCTTACTAGGAACAAATTTACTTTTTTAGTGTTTTTAATGATATTGTTACAAATCCTGTTCCATCTAGTACCTTGTTAACTTAAATTGGATATTTATTTCTTAAAGAATCAGAGAAAAAGCATTTAAGGAAAATAACTTCACTCAGCCACACTCTTACCACTTCCACTCCCCCAAAAAAGTTTAAAACAGAAAGTTTAGAGGAAAAAAAAGTCAGTTCTACTTAAGAGTGATAGTACTTAAGGTTTGTCTACTGAATTAAACTTCAAAAGATTATTGACAATTGTATTAGATTTGAAGACCTCTGAGACTTATTTATTCAGTAGCCTCTAGATGCTTGGATAAGCAATTTAATATCTCTAGTTTCCTCATTTGTAAATAATTTTTACTAACATGTATGATAACTCTTCAAAGAGTTGTTGAAAGATTGAATGAAATATCTTGTCACTTTACAAACCCAAAGAGCTATACACATCAGCTATCATTATCACTGCATCTGTCTGGGAGGTGAAGGCATCTTCAGCATGAAGTTAGTTATAGATTGGAGTTAGATTATAACAGTATTAAAGAAGTATTAAGAGACATTCTTATTTTTAAATGATACAGTCTTCACAATGTTGTTTGATGGCCATTATAAGAAGCCTTCAAATTCTTAGTATAGAATACATGTCAATATTTAAACTTTAAACAAATAAACATACAAAGACATAGAAGCAAGCAAAATTTCTAAAGTCAATTTGAATTTTGCTTTAAGTTTAATTTTTCATGGTTTTGCATTATCAAGAGATATAGCACTTTTCTTTGTTCTAACTAGTTAAAGATAATAATAGTGAAATCATTGTCTATTATAGTTAGTTCGGATCTTTTGAATTTTGTAGTTATATGTTACTGTATCTCACCCCATCCTATTCATATTTAACATATAAAAAATAGTGAAGCTCAGAGTGGTGACTAATAAATGACAGAAGGCTAATAAATGATAAGAATACAGATAAAATATAGATGTACTAATTTTGAGTTCCACGGTCTTTCCACCACTGTATGCAACTATTTTAAAATCAATTTTCTTTATTTCTTTTTCATATTGAGAGAAACTCTATAATGTGGTTCCAAACTATTATTCAACTTTCTACATTGCTCCTAGGAAGCTAAGTAGCTGCCATTCCTGACAAGTGAAATTACTTCAAATTCCTCTATATTGGTCCAAATTTGTTTTTTTTTTAGACTTCCCTCCTAATGTATTTATTTTGGGAAGAATTACCTGACAAGAGCACCTCACCATAATTTTTCACATTTAATATCACTAATTACTTGTAATAAAAATTTGTATGCTATTGTTTAACTTTTGAATTAGTATTTAAATTTTATTTGTGCATATTATTAATCTTATTCCCTTAAGGAAACTGCAATATGCTTAAAAGTAAGAACTTTGTTATACATTTATCTCACAGAGTGCTTGACCTAGTGTTATGCACACAGTCAGCACTCCATAAATTGATTGCGGAATGAATGAAAGGAGGAGTGGAAAGTTATATGGATTTAAAAATTGAATGAAATGTGAGACATTATTGCCTATAGAAACATAGAATTAAGCCATATTTATATACATTTATGTTTACAAATTAAGTTAATAGTAGAATACTATATAGATTTGCTTATTTTATTTTATTTTATTTTTTAATTATTTCATTTTAAACTTTTTTCACATTTTGACTTCCAAAATTTTTCCCTCCCTTCCACCTTTCCCCTGTCCACTGATAACGCAAGATATATGATATCAACTGTCTATATCAAATTATGCAAAGCATATTTCCATATTATCCATGGTGCAAAGAAAGAATGCATAAACAGCAAGCAAAACAAAGAGAGAAAATTATACCTCAACTTGCACTCATTTCATCAGGTCTCTCTCTCATGTGGGATAGCATTTTTGCTCTATTGATCAGAGCAGCTAAATCTTTAATAATTTACCATCATTATAATATCACTGGTAATACTCTCTTGTGATTGCTTCCTTTACTTTGCATCAATTTATATAGGTGCCCCTCATAATATAGGTATTCCCTCATAATCTGTCCCCTCACTATTTCTAAACCTATGCTAGTATTTCATCACAATCATGTAACCCAACTTGTTTAACCCTTCCCCAACTGATAAGCATTCCCTTAATTTCCAATTATTTGAAGCCATTACAAAAAATAATTGCTGTAAATATAGTAATACTCCTGGGTAAAAATGTATGCACAATTTTATAGCCCTTTAGGTCTAATTTCAAATTTTTTTCCAAGAATTGTTGGATCACTTCACAACTCCATCAACAAGTCATTCATCTTATCTTTTTCCTGTACACCTTCTAGCATCATTACTGCTGATAGTTGTGACATACTTAGAGTTGATTCAATTTGCTTTTCTCTCATCAACAATGACTTAAAACATTTTTTTCATGAGCATAGAAAGCTTTGATTTATTATTCTGAAAACTGGCTATTAATATCACTTGATCAATAAGGTCAATTATCCAAAAACCAACCAATATTGACCAATAAGTAATCATCAATTGAATAATAGTTCTCTATTTTTTTTATAAATTTGTGTTTGTTCACAATATAAGTTTTTAATAAGGAAATGTGCTGGGTTTTTTTCATATTGATTCATAGTTTATAGCACCTTTTTGGAAAATGTAGTTTCCCTGGTAATCTTTTTTAGATAGACCAATTTTTACTTATGTTTTGTCTGAGATTGTGATTGTTACCACTGCATTTTGTTTTTTGTTTTTTTTTTACTTCAGCACACTGATTATTTCTTATGGAACAATAATATTCCATTACATTCATGTATCATAACTTATTCAGCTATTCTCTAACTGATATAGCCCAATAATTTCTAAACTATCTTTCTTTGATCTATTTTTCAGGTCATTTTTATAATGAGATTTTAACTTTTTTTCTCTTTATAGATATTTTTGTTTTAATTTTTAATTTATTATTTTGTATGCTTTATGAAATTATTAGTTCCATTTGATTACTTTTAATTTTTAAGGAATGATTTTCTTTCTTTTCATTGTTATCAATGACTAAATGTGCCTTTTTTCAATTGTAATTTACATTTTTTCCAAATATATGCAAAGTTAGCTTTCAATATTCACATTGGCAAAACCTTTTGTTCCAAATTTTTCCCCTTCACTTCCTCCCCCCCAAGACAGTAAGCAATTTAATATAGATTAAACATGTATAATTCTTCTAAACATATCTTAATGTTTGTTATGCTGTGGAAAAAATCAGTCACAAAATGAAAAACAGAAACATGAAAAACCCTGAACTTTGCCACATATAAAGATGAAAGATGAAAACCCCATAAACGTTGCTTCATATAAAGACATGGAACATAATAGAAAAATCAGAGAAGTCCCAGAGTATACATGCAAGTAAGTTATTCTAAGCTGAGTTGCCTCCCTAAATGAAGATTTAGGAGTTCATGTGTCTAGCATCCAAACAGAAGCTCAGTGGACAGCATGAGTTAGCATATGCAGGTTAATAGAATCTTGTAGTATGATCAAGTTTTCTCAAAAATGTATTTAATGAAACATGGTGAATATTTCAGAGTAAATGTCAGAGAAGTTCCAAAGTACTTCAATCAGATGAGAAATAAGGATAACATTATATTAAATTACTTGTCTTTCTTAGCCCTTGAAATAGTGAATATTTCTATATTTTGTTATTTTCATTCATTTTGTACATGTAAAGGGAGACTATAATGATTTTGATTAGCCTTTCATTTATTGTTATCCATTTGAAACAATTTTTACAGGATTTTTTTTTCCAATTCTGCTTCTGACAAATAATAGTTCTTATCTTTTGAACATGAATCTATGAGGAAATTATTTTTGATCTCTTATATTTTGGGCCATTTTCATTATATCTTAGATGCTAAAATTTTATCAGAGATATTTTAATGCAAATGTTTTGTCAAGTCAAAAATGCCAATTCTTATACTTTCAGCATTGATTTCATTCATGTAAAACCACTTAAATGGAAATTGTCTATTTTATTTTTGTGATATACTTTTTCCCCTTCCTTGGTTAAAAATTATATCTGTATTTATATCTATATATACCTATCTATATATGTTCATATATATAGCTATAATTGTTATATCTTCTTTCCTGTTCCTCCATTTAAAAATGAGACTTTTATATTTAAGTCAATTATCAATTTAGAATTTATTTCATTATATAGTGTAAGGTACTGGTCTATATCTATTTTTATATCAAGTTGCCTTCTAATTTTTCCACTAATTCAAGTACAACAGTAATTTATTCCCCAAACAATTAATTTTTTTTATTTTATTGAACAGTGGATTATTGTATTTTGCTTGCCTGCTAACGTGTTTGTTGCCTTAATCTAATATCAATACCAAATAGTTTTGGTGAGTACTAATTTTCATTGACATCTAGAAGTAACAGTTTCTCATTTTCTTTCCTATTTTTTAACGTTAAGTGTATTCTATGCCTTTTATTTGTTTTCCAAATTTATTTTGTGATTATTTTGGCTAACTCTACGAGGTTATTCCTGGGTAATATAATCAGCATAACAATAAAACAATGTATTTTTCCTATATTAAAATAATTCAATCATGAGCAGCAAAAAGCTACCCAATTATTTAATTATTTATTTAATTCTTTGCAAAGCATTTTCTTTTTATTTAATATAATGTTGAATTACATCTTAGATGTCTGATTCACAGGTATTTTTACATCTTTAATTTACTTCGGGATTTCTTTATCATGTTTTGATAATAAATCTCACTGATTAAAAGTGGCAAAGAGCTCTATATATGTCCTAGCTAAAGAAGGCTATCACTATATCTGCTCATCAGAAGTTTTAGTACATGTAGAACGAAACCTACAAATGGAAGCCACTATTCCTAAAACTGGTCTTTTGAAATTTATATATGAGTATTATCAAATAATTTTCTTCTTCACAAAGTAAGGCTCAATTTATTATATAAAGAGACATGGAGATTCTTAAATAACATATTTGTATGACTGTGTCTATTAATACATCTCTAATATTTATTTCTTACTAGATTAAATGCCTTTGAAAGTGAAAACTGAGAGGAGGGAGGTGGGTAGAGCCAAGATGGCAGAGAAAAAATAATTACTCACCACACCTCTTCCCCAAACTCCTCTAAATACTTCTAAATGGTTTCATAAAAATTTCTGAAGTAGTATGACCTGCAAAAGATTGGGGTAAAATAATTTTCCAACCAAAGATAAGTTCGAAAGTCAGCAGAAAAGATCTGTTGCACCTGGATGAGAGCGGAGCACAGTCTAATGCCAGCTAGCACAGACCTAGACCAAGGAAACCAAAATCAAGCCTTGGGAGCTACTGAATTAGCAGTAAAAGCAGCTGTTTCCAGAGCTCTTGGTCCACAAATAGTAATGGGGTTGAACAACTCATCAGAAGGATATTATAGGGATTCTGTTGCCCAAACTCAAATTCATGTCACATCCTTGAGTGGCAGTCCCATGGTAAGGGGGAGCAATAGGCACATTAAGGCTTATAGACCTCAATGGAGTGGCAACCCTCATCAAAGTTCCACGGTAAGAAAAGAACCCTCATGGTCATTCACAAACCAGAACAGTGACCAGGAGAATAGCAAATACATCTCTCCTTAAATCATACAAACTTGGAAGAATTGAAAATGTATAGGTCCTTTAAAATATTTGTGAAAACACCTGCACAAAATCCCTGAGGCTTGGGACAATGTGAAATCCACCTTGGAAGAAGAGATCTACTTTAACAAACATTTAAAAGTTAAAAAAAGGCTGGGGAAATGAGTAAACAAGAGGAAAAAAAAACTTTCTGGCCATAGAATGCTGCAATTGTGAGGAGGAAGATCAAAACACACATTCAGAAAAATATAACAAGGTAAAGCTCCTATTTTTAAAGCCTTCCAAAGAAAATATGAATTGATTTCAGGTTATGAAAGAGCTCAAAATGGAATCTGAGAATCAAGTAAGAGAGGTAATAGAAAATTTTGGAAGAAAAATGAGAATAATTCAAGACAATCATGAAAAATGTCATCAAATTAGTAAAGACACAAAAAATACTAAAGAAATTAACAATGTTTAAAAAAATACCATGCCATATGGTAAAAGAGTCACAAAAAGCCAATGAGAAAACTTTTTTTGTTTGTTTGTTTTGTTTTGCTGAGGTAATTGAAGTTAAGTAATTTGCCCAGGGTCACACAGCTAGGAAGTGTTAAGTGTCTGAGACCATATGTGAAATCAGTTCCTCCTCACTTCAGGGCTGGTGCTCTATTCACTGTACCACTTAGCTGTTCAGAGAAGACATTTTTTTTTAAAGAATTGGCCAAATGGAAATAGTAAAAAAAAATTCCATGGGAAAAAGTAGTTTGAACAAAAAACTCTTTGGAAAAAGTAAAATTGTTCAAATGGAAAAGGAAGTATAAAAGCCCACTGAAGAAAATTATTTCTTAAAAATTAGGTTTCAGCAAATGTAAGCTAATTATTTCAGGAGAAATCAAGCAACAATAAACTGCCCTGATATTCTTGAACCAAATGACAAAATAGGAATTGAAAGAATCTACCAATCATCTCCTAAAAGAGATTCCAAAAGGAAAATCCCTAGAAATATTATAGCTGAATCCCAGAGTCTACCTAGTCAACATAATTTCAAAATCTACAACTTTCATAATCCTCTCTATGTCTCCTGCTTTTAGCTTTAACTGATCTGATATATCAAGGATGGTTGCAATTCCCCTTACTGATTTCTATTTTGCTGAAAATATTTTGGGATTCATGTGTATTGGGTTTTATTTGTGATCTGCATTCAAGAAAATATACAAGCTTCAGTTTGCTTGCAAAGAAAGAGGGGAAAAATTAAATAATGCAAGGATAACAAACAAAAAGCCCCTTGAAACCTGAGGAATACAAAGATAATGTTATGAGAAAGATCTGCCAATTAAAGGTAGGAAAAATTCATAAAAGTTGACAGGACAGAATTTTTAAAATTATGAATAGAAGTCTAACTGAATTAAAAAAAAACAGTATTGATATAAGAAATTTGCAGTACAGTACAGTAACAGGGTTAAATTTTAGGTTGGTGGTAAAAAATAATGAATCTATGACCTCAACAATTTTCATATTTCTTCCAAAAACAGATCCATGTATTCCCATCCTGTGCATCCTATTTATGTGTTCCCTTTAATTTTACAATTTGAAAAACTTATGGTAGATAAAATTATAAACAAACATATTTATGTATAGGGAAGATTATAAAATAACCACACTACCTATGTGTGTGTGAAATAGCAATTTGATGAAACAAAATTAAATTACTTTCTTTGTGTCCTTTTCCTCTTTCATATTTGCATTTTTATCTAGAATTTTGCAGGTTATTATCTTATGCTACCCTGGAAATTTTCTTCTGCTTGTAGAAAATGTTGCGTTTTATTTATTTTGCTTTTGGACAGTGTTGGTTTTTGTTTTTTCATGTCTCCATTGGAATGGGATTAAGGGATTATGGTTCTTCAATTAAGGCTAATCCTGAAGCCAAATCTGTCCAAACTAGAATCATTTGACCTTGTAGCAATAGCACTGAATACTGATTATCTTCTTAGCTGTAACCTATTTTTTCTTTACTCTATTTTTTTTCTTCTGTAGCTTCTTCTAAATGTTCTTTGATAACGGAATGTCAAGACCACCCCCTTTTGTTTTCTCATATTATTTTTGGTGAGAATCTGCAATTCTTTCTATCATCTCTAACCCCATACAATTGAGAGCTGTCATTCAGACTCCCTGACTGACTCACATCTACCCCCTTCATGATATATAGAGCAGATAAATAGTTAACCAAGAAGAAATCAAGTAGTAGTTAATATCTAAATGTGAAAGATGAGACTGAGGATGGTGAGGTCAGGAAACTAGGAAGAAAATAATAAAAGTTAGAGAAGCCAGACATGGATGCCAGTATCAGACATTTAAGATTTTAGCCAATTCTACAGCACATACATGAGAACATGAAATAGAGGTCAAGTAGTCAAAATTGACTGAAGTCTTCAGAAGCATTAGTTAATCCATTCAAGTTAGAACAAAATAAAACCCAAAAAAGAGTCCAAGTTTATATCCTGAGTTTTCATTTTATAATATGTAGACACATTTCATGTCTACACAACATAAAGCAACTAGAACATCTGGTAATTGTGCTGTCATTTTGATTAATGTAGCAGACATTTAAGATGTCAGGCCCTAAAATGGATTTTTTTTCCAGATTATCCAGTTTGCTATTTTCGGGTCCAAATTTTCCAAATATCAATGCTTTAGTTTTGTGCAATGTATTCTTAGGCAGAGCTATGTCCTAAGTAAGTTAAAGTGTTTGGGTATTCTTATAATTTCCTCAGGTATTTTTTTCTATTTTTTTCTGCATTTCTTCCATCTGTTTTCTGGTTCTTCTCTAAAAATATTTATCTTTTGCTAAGCAGATCATATTGCACACAGTTAATGATAAAAAAACTGATAAGGATTTCTCAAGTTCAATTCAAAAGCACTACTTTATCTATCAAAATACATTTTAAAATTTCAAAACTTCTTTCTATTATGGCCTCTGCCTGTAGTGTGTTGTCTTATAAACCCATTTTACTGGGGGAAAGGAAGTGTTAAGCCTCAAAGGGAAAAATGCTTCTTCTGGGAGAAAAAGATAGCCCTGCATTGATGTATTGCAGGACTTCTCTAAATCAGCAATGTTTTCATTATTTATGTTTTAAAATTATGTAAATGCTTATTCAGACCTGGAGGCAAAGAGCACATTTTGAAAACTGAAATAGAAATTAATCATGTGGTTTTCTCTAATTGCTTAAGACAAGGCAAGCATTATCTCTCACTTGACTGTTAACTCTAACTTTAATGAGTATGCTAGGCACCAAAAGTTCTTCATCCTCTTCTCTTTATATACTTTTTGGAAATCTTAATATCTACTTTCATAACTTAAATTATCCCTAAATTTCATATAACCAAACTCAATCTTTACCTGAAGCACCAGTCTCACATTTCTAGCTGCCTAGGAAACATTTCTTTTTTGTTTTTAACCACAATCAAATTCAACTTATATCCAATTGAAAATAAATAAAAATCAGTAAGAACCTACTATGTATGAAGTACTGTTCTAGGAAATGGAAATAGATAGAAAAACATTTTTTCTACTAAATCTGCTTCTCCATTGATATGGCCATCATTATTCTAGAGTCAACAACATGGAAATATTTTGGACTCTTATCTTTTCCTCATCCCCTACATACAATCTCATTTTACTTCTCCTCAACACTCTCATGACTACAAACTTTTTGGAGGATCCCAATGTATGTTATTTAACTAATGTATTATTCTTATTATTCTCCCTATTGCAAGTCTAATATTCTACGATACTCCACGTATTACTATGGGTTGTCTCTCTCTTTTTACCATCAAACAGTAAAATGGGTAAATTGGTAAAACTGTAGTCAACAACTGTATTCTGTCCAGTAACATAAAAGCCTTTCATATTTTACCATCTTACATGAATGTATATCCTACAAATCACTTGACATTATCACCACATTTATTGATATAGCATCAGGAACTCTACTCCTTAACATCTATCATTCAGATAATTCTTATGATTTTTGAACTATTCCATCTACCTTGAAGGTGAAATTAATTTATATTTGCTTTTTTGCCCTAAGTAGAATATGAAATTTTCTTGATCAAGGGCTATCTTACTTTTTTTAAATTTGCATCACTAACCATTAGAACAGTAATTAATATATAGTAAGAACTTAATTTTTTTCTCTTACTCCTTCATTCATTCAGGATAAAAATAGCCCCTACCTTCCAGGTGTGCTGTGATAATCAAAAGATATATTGAGCTACTATTTGTAAAATATTTAGCACAGTTACTGGCATATAATAGGTATTTAATAAATAATTAAATCCCTTCAAGTACTCTATACTCCAGCTAAAAAAAGAGTTATAAATGTAACATGCCATCTGATCTCTAAGTGGAAAGTTTAAGTGACTTGCCCAATATCTTAATGTCAAAGGATCATAGGAACATAGATCTAGAACTGAAAATGCTCTCAAAAGCCAACTACTCCAATCCTTCAGTTTTGTAGGTGACAAAACTGAGGCTCATAGCCTTTAATTGATATGTTCAAGGTAATAGAAGTAGTAACAAATGGGACAATCTAATCATATCATTCTATATATATTTAGGTGGATAGTATCTATAAAAGAAAGAGCACAAAGTTACCACTAAAGAAAAAAAAACAACTTAAATAGGATGATACTTTGACAGAATTTCAGTAGCATAACTTCCATGCATGAAGGCAAAGACTTCATTTTTGGGGGGACTTTTTGTTTTTGAATTTCATTTCAATTACTTGTGTAGCCTAAAGTTATATCAACCCTAACTCATCAGTATGATGATACCTCATTCTAATTAAAGAGTTAATTCAGTTTTTTTTAACTTTTTTTATTAAAGCTTTTTATTTGCAAAACACATGCATGGGTAATTTTTCAACACTGACTTTTGCAAAGCTTCCTGTTGCAATTTTTTCCCTCATTCCCTGCTTTTTTTGTTCATCTGAAGCATAATGGATTCTGCTCAAGCCTTTTACCTTCACCCTGTATGTATCTCTATGCTTTAGATGTGTTTCTTGTAAACAACATATTGTAGGATTGTTGTTTTTAATCCAGACTGCTATCTGTTTCTGCTTTGTGGGAGAGTTCGTCCCATTCACATTCACAGTTAAAATAACTAATTCTGTATTTCCTGCCATCTTATTTACACAAGCTATGTTTTTCTCTTTCCTTTCCCCTTTCTCTCTTTCCCCCTCCCCAGTATTTTGCTTTTAATGAGCACTTCCCACAAACAGTCCTCCCCCTTTAGAGCCCTTCCCCCTTTTTTACACCTTTCTCCTAATTCTTCTATTTTACCTTCTATTAGTCTATCCCTTTCTTTTCCTCCTTTTGCTCCCATTTTCCTATAAGGAAGGACAAGTTTCTCTGTGAAACCAAATGTGTCTGATATACTCTTTTAGAGCTCAATGTGATGAGAGTAAGATTCAAACAATGCTCATTCTCCTCCCTTCTTTCCCTCAATTATATTAGGTTTTCTTTGCCTCTTTATGAGATTTTACCTTATTTTGCCTACTTTTCCCTCTTTTTGCAGTATGATAGTGCTTCCACCTCTAATTTCTTTTTGATATTATCAAAGTAAAATCAAATTATACCCCCATTCTTCAAGTATACCCATAGTAGAAATATAGTTCTCAAGAGTTCTTTCCTTTTTACCTTTTTATGCTTCTCTTGAGTTCTGTGTTTGGAGGTTAATTTTTTTGTTCATATCTGGTCTTTTTATTAGAAATAGATGAAAATCACCTATATCATTACATTTCTATCTTCTTCCCTGGAAGATAATTCTCATTCTAGCTGTATAGGTTATTCTTGGTTGTAATCCAAGTTATTTTGCCTTTTGGAATATCTGATTCTAGGCCTTTCAGTTCTTTAATGTGGAAGCTGACTGATCTGGGTGATTCTAATTATAGTTCCTTAGTATTTAAATTGATTCTTTCTAGCTGCTTGCAATATATTTTCCTTGGTGCTACAATCCTGAATTTTAGACACGATATTCCTTGGGGATTTAATTTTGGGGTCTCCTTCAGGAAGTGATCGGTGAATTCTTTCACTGGCGATTTTACCTTCTAATTCTAAAACATAGTGGCAGTGTTCTTTCATGATTTCCTGTAAGATAGTGTCTAGGTTCTTTTTTCATCATGGCTTTCAGGAAGTCCAATAAGTCTTAGATTGTCTCTCCTAGATCTATTTTCCATATCAATTGTTTTTATTAGCAGATTTTCATATTTTCTTGTTTTTTTTCATTTTTTTGTTTTTGTTTGACTGATTCTTGAAGTCTTATTGAGTCATTCACTTCCATTTGTTCAATTCTAATTTTTAAAGTATTATTTTCTTCAGTTACCTTTTTTAGCTTTTTTTGTAATTGGCTAATTGAATTTTTTTTGTTCATTGCAATCTTTTTCAATTTCACCAATTTTCTTTTTTAGTGAATTGCTGTCTTTTTCCATTTCACCGATTTTGTTTTTCAGTGAATTGGTATCTTTTTCATATCTTTTTTTGGAGGGCATTATATCCTTCTTACAATGATCTCAATTCATTTCCCCATTTTTCTTCTAACTCTCTTTTGACATTCTTTAAGCAATCTTCCAGGAAAGCCTTGTGAAATGGGGACCAGGTCATATCTCCCTTTGAGGCTTCCTCTGGAGTTGCTTACCTTTAGGGACCTCAGGAATTGATGTCTGTTTTCTCTCTCTCCATAAAAGCTGTCTATGGTGAGAGGTTTTTTATTGTTGTTGTTGTTTATTCATTTTTTTAAAGCCTGAGGTCTTTTTAAAGCAGAGGAGTGACAGCTACTTTAATTTTCTCTGGGGCAGTTTGATTGATTGACTTCAGGTGCTGGGCAATAAAAGCTAACTCTGGGGTTCTCAATGGTTTACAATCTACCTTTTACAAAAGGCTGATCTGCCAAAGCACCTGACTGCAAGCAGGGCAGGGTGGCCCAAGAACCTCACAGAAATTTCCCAGTTGCTTAGAATCTGCCATGCTGAGTCCTGACTCGGCTTCTTGCCCCATCTCCTGGAACTGCTGTCTGAGCTTGGCAAACTGACTGACCCCTGCCCATCTGAAATAGACCTGTTCTGAAGTCTTCCAAGGTGACTTCTTCTGGGAATGTGTTATACTCCAAATATTTAGGGGTGCTTTGACTTCAGAATCAGTTTAGAGGCTTAATCTGCTGTGGTTTGAAAGAAAGTCAGAGGAGGTCACAGAGAATGTGTCTTCACTCTGCCACCTTGACTCCATGTCCCCAATTCAGTTTTATAATGCATTGCTTGCAATTCTACTTCTTAAATTAGTGCAAATAAGTCATACTTTAATTCAGTCCTATGAACATTTATTAGTTAAGCTTTTATTGATATTCCAAACCTATATGTGCAACTTTATATAGGCTGCAAAGATCCTAATAATAAGCCACAATGATCAATAGTTGCTTTATTATGGTATATTGATCAGTTGGAACAAAAGAATATGTATTCCCCTCAAATTCTCAGTGAATGTTGCATTAGTTCTCTGATCCAGAAGCTCTTAACCTTCATCCATTTGTGACCCATTTTTACCTGAGAAACTTTTACACAACCCTAAAGCTATAGGTATATAAAAAGTATACAAATCAAACATTTAATTAAAATATATCATAATTTTATAACTCCTGCATTCAGTTACATGACCTCAAATAGGATCATGCCCCACAGTTGCTATAGACTATACCATATGGAATTGATAATATCTTTTCAAAGTGAAAAATGACTTCTAAATGTTTTTTTTTCCTATGTTAAGAATTGTGGGAAGTTGAGTCACTTCACAAGCATGAAATGGCTTTCTTTGTTTAGAAACTAAAACTGTGAGAATTGAGTTAGTTCTAAACCTTCTGAGATGAGAACTGAGATTTCAAGTGGTCCTTCACATTTGCATGTAACAGATATAGAGACTGGTATGATTAAAATTATCAAAAATAACAAGTTTGTTTCCATTTACCTCTACTCCTTTTCCCTCTCCAATTAGGTATTATAAAGTAAGAATTATAAACTCAGAAGATGGTTGAGTAAAGTCAGGAAGCTCCTCAAGCTCTCCTAGTTTCCCTCAAAAATCACATGAAATTCAGCATCAAAACAGAAGGAATGAAATGAATCTCCAGCTCAAGATAGACTAAAAAAACTGTAAAAAAAGTCAGTCTCACTGGGGTGAAAATTGTTTTCATCCTAGGTCAGATAGGCCCTGGGAAAGTCAGTGAGAGGGTCTTAATCAGCAAATGAGCAACTAAATCTCTCAGTACTGGCTCAATAAAGGAGCAATTCAGTGGGGCAGCTTCCAATCCCAGCTCAGAAGGCAAACTCATTGTTTCCTTAACAGAACAGACAAAGCTACTCACTGCAAACAAACAAAAAAAAAGTTCCTGTGCTCAAAGTCAAGGCTCAGAGCTTCACAGGA
>JAJPUD010013269.1:0-45124 GCA_023553655.1 Myrmecobius fasciatus | reverse complement strand
CTCCTTTTCCTCTTCTTCCAGTGTTATCCCATTTCTGCCTCTAATTTCTTTTTCAGTTTATCATATCATAATAATCATAAAATCACAGTAATCATATCATAATTATAATGTAATAATAGATTCATAAAATCAACCCTCATTCTATAAGTATCTATAACATAAATATAGTTCTCAAGAGTTTTTTTTTTTCCTTGTTACCGTTTTATGTTTCTCTTGTGTTCTGTGTTTGGATGTCGAATTTTTTGTTCAGATCTGGTCTTTTCAGTAGAAATAGGTGAAATTCTCCTATATCATTGAATGACCATCTTCTTCTTGGAAGATAATGCTCATTCTAGCTGGGTAACTTATTCTTGGTTGTAATCCAAGTTCCTTTGCCCTTCGGAATATCTGATTCCAGGCCCTTCAATCCTTCAAAGTAGAAGCTGCTAGGTCCTGTATGATCTTAATTGTGGCTCCCCGATATTTAAATTGTTTATTTCTAGCTTCTCATAATATCTTTCCCTCGGTATGATAGTTCTGGAATTTAGCCACGATATTTCTGTGGGACTTAATTTTTGGGTTTCTTTCAGGGGGTGATCAGTGGATTGTTTCAATAAGTATTTTGCCTTCTGGGTCTAAGATATCAGGGCATTTTTCTTTTATGATTTCCTGGAAGATAGTGTCTAGGTTCTTTTTTTCATCATGGCTTTCAGGAAGCCCTATAATCCTTAGATTATCTCTCCTAGATCTATTTTCCAGGTCAGTTGTTTTTCCTAGGAGATATTTCATGTTTTTCTCTATCTTTTCTTTTTTTTGTTTTTGTTTGACTGATTCTTGAAGTCTTGATGAGTCATTCATTTCCAATTGTTTGATCCTAATTTTTAATGTGTTATTTTCTTTAGTTACTGTTTTTAGTTCCTTTTGCAATTGACCAATTACATATTTTGTTCATTGCATTCTTTTTCCATTTTTTCCATTTTTTCTATTTTATTTTGCAGTGATGTCATTTCGTTTTCCCATGTTTCTTCTAACTCTCTTTTAAGATTTTTTATGCAATCTTCAAAGAAAGCCTTGTGACATGGAGAACAGTTTATGTCTCTGTTTGGGGATTTTTCTGGAGTTACTTCGCCTTTAGGGGCCTCAGGATTTGAGGTCTCTTCTTCCCTGTCTCCATAAAAGTTGTCTATGGTGAGAGCTCTTTTAGGTTTTTCATTCATTTTTTTTAAAGGTGTGAGGTCTGTTTAAGGCAAAGGTGGGACAGCTGCTTTAATTTGCCCTGAGGCAGTTCTGCTGATTGAATTATGTCAGGTGCTGGGCAGTTCTGCTTTAGTTCACCCTGGGGCAGTTCTGCTGATTGAATTATTTCAGGTACTAGGCAGTTCTGCTGATTGAATTATTTCTCCTGCTGATCAGTCCTGCTGATTGATTGATCACCCTAGGGTGCTGTGTAATGGCAGCTAGGTCAAATGCTCATCAGGGGTTCAGTGGTTCACAATCTACCCCCCACAAAAGGCAGAGCCCCCAAACCACCTGCCCACTATCAGGACAAATTGGCCCAAGAGGCCCCCAGAAGACTCCCAGGTGTGTGAAAAGCACAACGCTCCCACTCCTGTTTCAACTCCTGTTCCAGCTCCCTGCCCTGGTCTCCCTGTGCTGCAGTCTGGGTTCAGCAGACCACCCCCCTGCCCAATTAAAACAGACCTGTTTTGTAGTTTTTCTAGAGTATCTTCTTCTAGAATCGTGTTGTCCTCCAGATATTGTGGATTTTTTTTGCTTCAAAATCAGTCTAGAGTCTTCATATTTTGTTGGTTTGAGGGAAGGTTACAGGAGGTTACAGATACTCCTGTCTGATCTCTGCCACCATGGCTCCACCCTTGGAAGTGAGATAATACATCTTGATAAAGGATACAATAAATAATGAAGTAGTAACTATACTAAGTGTGTTTGCACCAACTGGTAGAGCAAGCAAATTTCTAGAGAAGATTTTAAGCCAATTACAGGAAGAAATAGACAGCAACATTATTCTAGTGGGGTATCTCAACCTTCCCTTTTCAGAAACAGACAAAACTAACCACAAAATAAACAAGAAAGAAACCAGGGTGGTTAATAGGATCCTACAAAACCTAGATATGATATACATCTGGAGAAAATTGAATGGGGACAGAAAGGAATGCACTTTTTCCAATATTACTTGACATTTACACAAAAATCAGTTATGTATTAAGGCATAAAAATCTCACAATCAAATGCAAAAAGACAGAAATAATAAATGCTTCTTTTTCAGACCATAATGCAATAAAAATTGTATTCAGTAAAGGAAAAGAGAAAGATAGACTAAAAACCAATTTGAAATTAAACAATTTTAAAGAACGAGTGGGTCAAACAACAAATCACAGAAACAATCCAGAATTTCATGCCAGAAAATGATAATGAGACAGCATCCTAAAACCTCTGGGATACAGCCAAAGCAATTCTGAGGGGGAATTTTATATCTCTAAATAGCTGCATAAATAAAATAGAGAAAGAGGAGATCAATGAATTAGGCATGCAACTAAAAAAGCTGGAAAAAAAATCAAAACCCCCCAATTAAATATCAAATTAGAAAATTTAAAACTCAAAGGAGAGATTAATAAGAGACTAAGAAAACTATTGAACTGATAAACAAAACTAAGAATTAGTTTTATGAAAAGTAACAAAATCGATAAATCTTTGGTTAATTTGATCAGAAAAAGGAAAGAAAAAGCATACAAATACCAACATCAAAAATGAAAAGGGTGAACTTATTACCAATGAAAAAGAATTAAAACAATAGTTAGGAGCTATTTTGACCAACTCTTTGGCAGCAATTCTGACAATCTATCTGATATGGATGAATATTTCTAAAAATATAAATTGCCCAGGTTAATAGAAGAGGAAATAAAATATTTAAATAGTTCAATTTTTGAAAAAGAAATTGAACAAAGTCATTAATGAATTTCCTAAGAAAAAATCTCCTAGGCAGATAGATTCACAAGTGAGTTCTATGAAACATTTAAAGAACAATTAATTCCAATACTATGTAAACTATTTGGAAAAATATGTAAAGAAGCAACAGTGCCACATTTCTTCTGACACAAATATGGCACTGGTACCTAAACCAGGAAGGGCCAAAACAGAGAAAATTACAGACCAATCTCCCTAATGCATATTGATGCAAAAATTTAATATAATATTACTAGTGAGATTTGAGCAAATTATCAGTATAACACTCCATGATCCAGTGGAATTTATATCAGGAATTCAGGGCTGGTTCAATATCAGGAAAACTATTACCAAAATTAACCATATTAATAACAAAACCACCAGAAATCATATGATAATCTCAACAGATGCAGAAAAAGCTTTTGACAAAATATAGCAACCATTCCTATTAAGAAAATTAAAGAGAACACGGATAAAGAGAGCTTTTCTTAAAATAATAAGCATTATCTATCTAAAACTCACACAAATAAAAGTCAGATATAAACAACTGGGGAAATGTCAATTGTTCATGGCTAGGAAGAACTAATATAATAAAAATGACAATTCTGTGTAAATTAGTCTACTTGTTCAGTGCCATACCAATCAAACTGATAAAACATTATTTTATAGAACTAGAAAAAAATAATAACAAAATTCATCTGGAAGAAAAAAAGGTCAAGAATATAAAGGGGATTAATGAAAAAAATTACAAAGGATGGTGTCTTAGTAGTACCAAATCTAAAACTATATTATAAAGCAGCAGTCATCAGAACCATTTGGTAATGGCTAAGAAATAGAGTGGTAGATCTAATAAATCTAGTAGATATACAGAACACAATGATCAAGATCAATACCAATCTAGTATTTGATCAATCCCAAACTCCAGCTTTTGGAATAAGAACTCACTATTTGAAAAAAAATTGCTGGGAAAACTGCAAAACTCTTCATAGACCTACATCTCACACCCCATACCAAAATAACATCCAAATGGATATATGATGGAGCATAAAAGATGATACCAAAATCACATTAGGAGAAGAAGGGATAATTTACCTATCAGATCTTTGGAGAAGGGAGAAATTTATGACCAAAGAACTAGAAAGCATTTTGAAAGACAAAATTAATAGCTTTGACTACATTAAATTAAAAAGGTTTTGCACAAACAAAACCAACAGAAACAAGATTAAAAGGAATGTACAAAGCTGCGAAAAAAATCTTTACAGCAATTATATCTGATTTGATTTCTGTGTCAAGTTTATAAGTCATTCCCCAATTGATAAATAGTGAAAGAATATAAACAGAATTTTCAGATGGTGAAATTAAGTCATTTGTACTTATATGAAAAAATGCTCTAAATCAGTATTGGTTAGAGAAATGCAAATTAAAACAACTCTGTGGTATCACCTCATACCTCTCAGATTGGTTAACATGACAGGAAAAGATAATGATAAATGTTGGAGAGGATGTGGGAAAACAATATTGCATTGTTGGTGAAATTGTGAAATGATCCATCCATTCTGTAGAGCAATCTGGCATTATGCCCAAAGGGTTAAAACTGTGCATATCTTTTGACTTGGCAGTGTCACTACTTGGTCTGTATCCCAAGGAAATCATAAAGAATGGAAAAGGATCCATATGTGCAAAAATGTTTGTAGCAGCTCTTTTTGTGGTAGAAAAGAATTGGAAAAGGAGTGGATGCTCATCAACTGAGGAATATAAAGTAATGTAATATTATTGTACTGTAAAAATGGTGAACATTTGACTATAGAAAGGCCTGGGAAGATTTACATTAACTGATGCTGAATGAAACAAGCAGAACTAGGAATACATTGTACACTATAACAGCAAGAATATGCAATGATCAACTATGAAAGGCTTGGTTCTTCTCCATAGTTCAGTTATCCAAAACAACCCAATATACTTTGGACTGAAAATAACATATGTATCCAGAAATAGCACTAAAGAGAATGAATACAAATCAACACATGCTATGTTCACTTCTTTTGTTTTTGTTGTTTGTTTTTTTATATTTCTCATGGTTTTTCTTTTTTGCTCTGATTTTTCTTTTCCAACATGATTCACAAAGCAATGTGTATTAAAAATAAATAAACTTACTAAAATAAAAAATAATTTCTTCATCTGAAAATTATTCATATCCTTTCACCACTTATCAGTTGAGGAATGACTTGTATTCTTATAAATTTGATGCAATTTTCTATATATTTTGGAAATGGGAAGGCTGTGTTATTTTGAATAGGATTCAAGTTCCTTAACAAAATTATACCATGCTAGATTTCCATATTTGTTTTATATCACTTTTATTCTGACCAATATTCAAATTCAGTTATATGCCACTGTGAATAGAGTGCTAGACCCAAATTCAGGAAAACTTGATGCAAAGTTATTTAACCTCTGAGTCAGTTTTCTCATCTGTGAAATGGAGAAAATAGGGATAATGAAAAGTTAATGTAAGTATCAAAGGAGATATTATTTGTACAATTACTTAGTACCCTGCCTAGCACATAATTGTAGACATTTAATAAATGCTTTCCCCCCTCCTTCCCTTCTATTGAATATTCCTGTAATGTCTTGATTTTTTGTCTTTTCTTACACCATTTCTATTTGTAGAATGTTACCCTCTGCCATGACTTTCTGTCCATACTTTAAAGGACAATTTGTATTTCGTTATAAATGGAAAGCTTTCCCTGATTTCCCTATATACTAAGTAACCCACATGCCCCACATCCCCATCACAAAATGATTAGACCTTGAATTTCATATATTACTTTACTTATATCCTTCTCATTCATTTAATCAATATCATTTTGTGCTATAGTGTTTTTTTCTGTGTGATATTCCATTCAATTAAAAAAATCTGTTCAGTTGGACATGGCTCTCTTCTACAATGATATGTTTCAAACCACCTCCAATTGTTGACTGAAGAAAGCCATATACACCCAGAGAGAGGGATGCGAAATGTGTACCAGAACATAACATTCTCATACTCCTTGATTGATGTTTGCTTACATTGTGTTTCCTTTATTTGATATATCGTTTGTGTAGATAAGATTTTTCTTGCACAACAATGATAAGTTTGGAAATATGTATACATATATTCAATTTGCCAATATTTTAACATAATTAACATGTAGTGGATATCCTGCCATCTAGGGGAGGGGTGGGGAAGTTGGGGGGGAAAAATTTGTAACGGAAAGCTATGTAAGGGTTATTGTTGAAGAATTACCCACACATATGTTATGCAAATAAAATAAAATTAAAAAAAATCTGTTCAGTGTCTGATATGTGCATGAAAGATATATGCATACTATAAGTATGGAAATATGAAAATCAATATAGGCTTTGACCTAAAGACATTTTTGATCAAATAGAGGTAAATGTAATACATATATAAGGCATAAGGGGCATGGAGGAGAAGAAAATGAGCATTTAATAAATACCTGCTATACAAAAAGCATGATGTTAAGCACTTTTCATTTGATCCTCACAATAACCTTAAAGGCTTATAATACTAATATAATTTTATATTTGAAGAAATTGAGGCCGACAATAGCTAAATAACTTGCCCAGGTTCACACAATTAAGTGTTTGAAGACAGAAGTGAACTCTCTTCTTTCTGATTCTGGGTCCAACACTCTATTTATCCCACCATCCAACTGCTCTGAAAAGATAAATAATACAAATTACATATGATAAAAAGAAGATATATATGGAATGTGCTTTTAGAAAATTATATGTGGAAAAATTGTCACTTTCATTGGGAGCAGGAAAGATGATCAGAGAATTTATGAAGGATGTGGGATTTGAGATAATGTGCTCCTTCCAATCTATAAACTCCATAACAATAAAGTTTTCATTTTAATAAAATTTTCCTTAGCTCCTAAAGCACCCTTTTGGCAAACACTAGTGAACAGAATTAGATTTGTTTGATAACAGAAAAACAATGTCCTAGAACAGAAGAGTTGATAAGGACTTTGGGCATCATCTGCATTTGAGGCATAGGAATCAGAACTAAGTCCATAATAGAAGACAAAACACCCTGGGTAAAAACATCACTAATTTGAAAATCCTAAATTCTTAGATGCTTCATTTAGTGTCCCTATCTTACCATCATCTATGTGTACTGGACAGCAAGCACAGAAAATTCTAAGATTGTACCTGGCTTCCCAAGTGTAACATATCTACTCCTGAAACTATAATGACTGCTCTAACACCTCCATCTTATCATAATAAGAAAAAAAGCAAAGGCTAATTTGTTAAAATATAATTTTATTGGTATATTTTGTTTTGCATCACCTCTATTTCCAAGTGTATCTCTCTTTACCTCCCAGAGAGCCATCCCTTTTTCTCAAAAAGTTTTTAAAAAGCAGAAATGGAAAAAATACCAAAAAGAGTAAATACATATAAAAATCTTCCAGCATGAAAATTTTCTGTACCCATAAATCTTCCACCCTTTTCCACACCTCTACTGTCTTTGGCAATAAGGTTATTCATAATTTCATGAAATTCCTTTTGAATTGCTCTGTGGGTCCATTAAAATTGTTGAAGTCATTGTATATATTGTTGAAGTCATTGTATACATTGTTTTCTTCATTTGCTTACTTCATTCTGCATTACTTCATACAAATATTCCCTTCTTTTTCTGTAATCTCTTGTTCATCATCTCTTCCAAAAGTAATATTATATTATATTGTATTACATTGATTTTTTAAAGCTCACTACCAATATTTGAGTATCTATTTTGCATATTTTTGTATAAGTGACTTATTTGGAACAGATGATTAATATAGTCTCTACTTCATTAGGATATGGGCCACTTTATTTGAATTATTCCACACAATGTTTTGGGATGATCAGCTATGAATGACTTTGCTATTCTCAGCAGTACAATGATCCACAATGACTCTGAAGGAATTATGATGAAAAATCCAATCCATACTCAGAGAAGGAATTGATTGTGCCTGAATACAGATTGAAGCTCTCTGTCTCTGTCCATGTGCCTCTCTTCTTAAATTTATTTTTGAGGTTTTTTTAGGGATGATCTGTGCTTTATTTCACAACATGACTTTTATGGAAAACATTTTGCCTAACTTCACATGTGCTTTCTTAATAGTGGTAGGTGTGAGGATAAGGAAGAGAATTTAAAACTCAAAGTTTTAAAAACAAACGTAAATTTTTAAAAAATGTAACTTGGAGAAAATAAAAGTATAAATATAACTTAAAAACAAAATATAATTTAATTTTTTTTAAATAAGGAGTATCAAATTACCAGTGTCAAAGCTGAAAAGGGTGAATTCACCACAAATGAAGAGAAAATTTAAAAAATAATGAAGAATTATTTTGCCTAAATATATTGCCAATAAATTTAGCAATCTAAGTGAAATGGATGCATATTTACAAAATATAAATTGTCCAGATTAACAGAAGAAGAAATAATAAAAATATTAAAATAAAGTAATTTTATAAAAATAAATTGAACAAGCCATTAATTAACTCCTAGGAAAAAATTTCCAAAGCCAGATGGATTTACAAATAAATTCTATCAAACATTGAAATAACAAATAATTTCAATACAATATAAACTATTTGGGAAAACACAGGCAATGAAGACCTACCAAATTCTTTTTACAATACAAATATAGTGCTAATGCCTAAACCAGTAATAGCCAAAACAGAGAAAGAAAATTATGGATAAATCTCCCTAATAAATATTAATGAAAAAAATTCTGAACAAAAAACTAGTAAGGCAATTGGCAATTTATCTCCAGGATAATATCATATGACCTGATGAGATTTATACTGGTAATGCAGACCTGGTTCAATATTAGGAAAACTCTCAGGATAATTGAACATATCAGTAAAAAAATGAACAGAAAACGTTATTTCAATGGATGCAGAAAAAGATTTTGATAAAACACTGTACCCATTCCTATTAAAAACACTAGAGAGCATAGGAATAAATGGAGTTTTTCTTGCATTGATAAGCAGTATCTATAAAAAAACATCAGCAAGCATTGTATATAATGGCAAAAACTAGAAACCTTCCCAATGAGATAAAGGGCAAAGCAAGAATGCCCATTATCACTATTCTATACAGTACTAAAAATGTTACCTTTACTAATAAGGGGGGGGGAGCTGAAGGAATTAGAGTAAGCAATAAGGAAACAAAATTATCACACTTTGTAGGTAATAATAATAGTATACTTAGAGAATCCTACAGACTCAACTAAAAACTACTTGAAACAAATTAACAACTTTAGCAACATTGCAGGATATAGAATAAACCCACATAAATCACTTACATTTCCATATTACTAGCAAAAACCAGTATCAAGAAAGAGATGGAAAGAGAAATTCCATTTAAAATATCTATTGACAATATACAATATTTTTTTAGTTTATCTGGCAAGACAAACACAGGAATTATATAAGGACTTTTTTCACAATTAAAGTTGGATCTAAATAATTAGGAAAAAAATCACTTGCTTATGGGTAAGCGGAGTGAATATGATATGTTATAATTTTATATAAATTAATTTGTTTATTCAGTATCATACCAATAAAATTATCAAATAATATTTTATAGAACTAGAACAAATCACAAAATTCATCTGGAAGAACAAAAGTTCATATGACTTGTAATCCTTTAAATTTGATTCAGTTCTATATATATTTTAGAAATGAGACCTTGATCAGAAAAACTGCAAAAATTGTTTCCTAGCTTTTTGTTTCTCTCTGAATCTTGCTTGCATTGACTTTATTTGTACAACCCCTTTTAAATTTGGTATAATAAAATCATTTTATATTTCATAATGTTCATTATTCCCATTTTCCATAATTTTTCCATTTTTCATAAATCTGATTTTTCCCCCTTTTGTGAATAATGAAAAATGCAAAGGAAGATAGTCTATCTATACCAGACCTAAAACTATAATATAAAGTATTAATCATCAAAACTATTTTGTTCTGGTTAAGAAATGGAGTAGTGAATCATCAGAAGATTAGGTTAGCTATACCAGACATAGTAATAAATTATTATAATTATCAATTGTTTGAAAAAATCAAAGGCTCAAGCTTCTGGGTTAAGAACTGACTGTTCAGCCAAAGGAGCTGAGGAAACCAGAAAATAGTGTGGTCAAAATGGGTACATGATTTAGACATGGAGGGTGATAGCATAAGGAAATTAGGAGAGCAAGTAATAGTTCACATATTAGATCTATGAAGAAGGAGAAAATTTATGAAAAACAAGAATGAGCATTATGAAATACAAAATGGATGATATTTATAGCATCATATTACAAAGGTTTTGTATAAAAAGTCAATGCAAGGAAGATTAGAAGGGAAACAAAAAGCTGGAAAGAAATTTTACAACCAGTGTTTGTGATAAAGACTTCATTTCTAAAATATATAGAGAACTGAATCAAATTTATAAGGATACAAGTCATTTTTCACTTGATAAATGGTCAAAGGATATGAACAGACAGTTTTCAGATGAAAAAATTAAATCTATATATAATCATATGAAAAAAGAGCTCTAAATCATTATTGAAATGTAAATTAAAGCAATGCTGTGGGATACCTCCCACTTATCAGATTGGCTAATCTGACAGAAAAGGCAAATGATAATTGTTGGAGTGGATCCAGTAAAATTGCGACACTAATACATAATTTGGGAAGTTGGGAACTGCTTGAAGTATTCTGGAGACTAATTTGGAAGTATGCTCGAAGAAACTATGCTCATAAAATCATGCATACCTTTTGATACAATAACATCTGTATCCCAAAGAGATCATGAAAAAGAGAAAAGGAACCACATGTACAAAAGTGTTCATGGTGGCAAAAAAATTGCAAATTGAGGTGATACCCATTAATTGGAGAATGTAATGGAATACAATTGCTCTATAGGTAACTATGAGTAGGTGGATGCAGGAAACCCTGGAAAGATTTACATAAACTGATGCTTAGTGAACAGAATCAGGAAAACATTGTTATGTAGTAACAGCAAGATTATGTGATGAGCAATTGTGATGGATCAGGCTCTTCTCAGCAATACAATTATCCAAGATGATTTCAAAAGACTCATGATTGAAAATATTATCCATGTCCAGTTTTGATCTGCAAAATATATTACTTTCACTTCTTTTTTTATTTTTTGGTCTTTCCTTTCTCATGTCTTTTACAATATGACTAATGTAGATATATGCTTATCATAATTGTATATGCATAACCTATGTCATATTGCTTGTTGTCTTTGGAAGATGAGTAAGGATGGATGGAGGGAGAAAAAATTGGAACTCAAAATATTACAAAAATTAATGTTGCAAGCTATCTTTACATGTAATTTGAAAAAAAAAAAAAGATTAATGCAATACTAGTGGGAGAGATACTGAAGACCAGGGACGCTATTATTGCTATTGGAATTACACACTTTTAGAAGCTTGAAGAGAAAGCTGACTGTACACAATAAAAATTACCAAAAAAAGAAAAAGAAAATTGAACTACCTTCAAAGAAATTACAAAATAACACTTATTTAAAAATTTGGTGTATGTGGATTTTCAGATGAATCCTAGGAAACACTTTTAAAAGTATCATATTTGAACTAAATATGTCGCAGATTTTAAGAAAGAAAACACATTTACTTAATGTCTTTTATGAGACCAACACCATCCCAATTACTAAGTTAAGAATAGCTAAAGCAAAGAATAAGAATTACACACCAATATTGGTAATGGATTTTAAAATCAACATTCAAAGACTTTAAATTTAAACTACTTAGTGACTGCTACCCCCTCCAGAAAAAGATCTGATGATTAAGTGCAAATTGAAGTAAAATTATCTTGCTTTATTTATTTTATTTTTTTATTTTGTTATATGACTAATATAGTTATTTTGGTGATATTACATGCATATATTTTTAATTTTGACATTATTTTATTTTTACAAATTCATGTATAGATAGTTTTTAAATTCATTTTTGTGAAACTGCATTCCAAATTTTTCTTCCTTCTTCTCTTACCCCCCCCCAAGACAGCAAGAAATCAAATATAGGTTAAATATCACATATATAATTGATATATTATTTTCCTTCTTAGTGGGAAGAGGAGTGAAATGGGGAATCTGGAGCTCAAAATTTAAAAAGAGAAAATGTTAAAAATAAGTAAAGAAGGAAGGGAGAAAAGAAGAGAGTGAAAGAGGGAAGGAGAAGAGGTAAGAGAGTAAAAGTAGATTGCAACAAGCATAGATCATTAGTGCTGTAAAAATCTCTCATTGCCCTTTTAAATAGTTTGGAAAAATAGGAAAACAAAGATTCCCCTCAAAATTTATTCTAGAATATAAATATAGTCTTGATACCTAAACCAAAGAGAATCAAAAGTCAAAAATAACCATAGAAAACATTTCTTAATGAACATTGATACACATTGTATACATAAAATTCTGTCAAAAATCATACATAAACATATCATCATGACATCATGTTGGTTCAATATTAGGAAAGGCTGAATTTTCCTTGTGATTGTTCTTAGCTACTGTAGGTCATAGTTAATTTACTCTATAACTGCTCTGAGGGATTTGCAATAATCTCAGGGGGGGTATTAGGAATTGAAAGCTTGTATAGCAGAAAGGGGCACAGGTTAAGGGGTAGAGACGATGTAGTGTTTTAGACAAATCTCATTCATGGTTATCACAGCAAAGTTGAGAAATGATCTCTTCTCCCATTTCCTTATTGGATGATCACAAACAAAATTAAAGTTAAAGCAGATTCCTGCTGTTTAATATAATGTCATGTACTTCAAGGAGAACCTGGTTAACAAATGATACCCCTTGCCATGCATAAAATGTGTTCATTGTATGCTCATTATCCTGAAGACTTTATATCCCATTTTCTTTCCTTTGTACTTTTTGTGCCTCTATTATGTTCTCACTTTGACCTCTTACAATTTCTAGCTTCCTTTAAAACTTAGATAAAGCACCATTTTCTACATGAAGCCTTTAATAATCTCTTCAGATACTAGTGTTATTTCCCACAAAATCACCCTGAATCAGTTTCTTATGTAATTTTCCCTGTATCTATATAACAGTGATTCTTAACTTTTTTTCTGTGTCATGGACCTCTATTGAGATTTAGTGAAATCTTTAAAACTCTTTTTGTATTATTTTTAAATAATTGAAGGAAATGCTCACTTTAAAATGGAATGTAGTGAAAATTAAAATGTAATTTTTTCACATCCACATTCATAGATCCCCTGAAATCTATTAACAGACACTTTTGGAGTTCATGGAAAAACCAAGTTATTAACTTCCAATTCGTATTAACATATGAATATATATACACATACACCTTTATATACATATATGTATGAATATACCTAAGACACAATATAGGTATATGCATAATACAGGATGTGGGTATAAAGATACATTATACATATCTACAAATACACACATGTTTGTGTTCCTGTGAGCATATATGTAATGTAAATGTATGTTATCTCCCCCATAAATTATTGAATTAAGCAAGGGACTATTTAACTGTTGTATTCATGTTCTCAGCACCTAATGCAGTAGTAGAAGATGTGTTTGTCATTTATTACTAGTTATTTAGTTGAATTTCTAATTAATATGCTTTTTTAGTTTGTTCATTACAAAGCTCAGATATATGTATATTATAAAAACCATAATCCCTATTAATGATTAACTTCCTTCTCCCTACCTTTTCACATTTGCTACTAAGCCTGAAAGGGAATTGCATATGACTGAGGGAGATTTTGTATTTTTTATTTATAGATTGTTCTAGAAAAGAAATGCATTCCCAACTGATCAGTGTCCTGCATAATCAGCAAATGTTTATCTATTATTATAGAGAATCGATTATCACCCCAAACCATGGTAAGATTAAATGATAAGATTGTGATGGTGGTGGTAGGGTTGAAATTTATTCAAAGCTGAGAAAAAGTCACAATTAGTGAGTGACTTTAAAGGACATTAAAGTCTTCCTCAGAGAAGTGTAACATTGTTTTTCTGATTAAAATAAATATTGTAGAAAGTTATAAATTTATCTAAATTCACAAGTCTTTGTTTAACAGAATATTTAAGATATTTTTGCCTCTGGATGGCTCTGGATCAAAACCTAAATTTAGCCACCAGATGGCAGGAATCTTTTTTAGCCTTTTAAAAACCTTGAACTCTTCTCCCCACCATCAGCCCAATGGTTAATAGAAGATAATATCCATATAAAACACTTCACTTCTAACAATTAACTTTATAGGAACTGCTCCATAATAAATTTGTATGATAATGATTTGGTATGATTAAAAAAAATCACATGCAATCCAATAATCTGAAGTTTCTGTCCATTTCATTTTCTGTCAGTCAATAGAATTCAACAGTGACCTGATGCTCCTTAGAAGTGTAGATTTATTTTTTATATTAGTCTGTGTCTGCTCTTTCCAAGGAACACTATGAACCACTAGTGGGTTTCTATCTATTTTTTCTTGCCTTGCTCTAGGTCTCTCTTGAGGGCACTCTTACTGGGAACAGTTCCAAATTATACCTGCCTTCTAACTACCTCTAATTCTTGTCTTATCTGGAATCAATATAAATTAAAATTTTCTTTTTCTGTGGATCTTATTCCCATGTATCATATCATTAATAATATTTTCATTGTATGAAACATGTAAAACCAATACAGGTATGATTTATTTCTCAGTAGTCAGGGTTGGAACAAGCACCACATAATTGGGAATGTGCCATGAATGCTAACAATGGGGTGCTATTCATCCTCCTAAGAATGCAACTTCCCACTCTCCTCTTACCTTCTAGTGCCAGCCAAGTGACATTTGACTGGAACTTTCAGAAATTCTTAACATGAGGTCTGTGAAGCATAAACATAGACAGACAGACAGATAAATAGATAAACATAGATAGATAGGTAGGTAGATAGAGGTATACTTACTTGGTTTGCTTTGATATCGTTTGGTTCAGTAGTATATATACAGAAATATCAGTTTATAAAGAAATTAGAATGCTGTGGTAGAAAATGCTTTATTGAAAGTCAGGGTACCCAAAACTACTTGCTCCCTTACCAGAACTGTTCATTTCTGTTAAGGATCAAACGTATTACTTCTGATCCTATGCCAATAAATGGTTACAAAGAACATTATTGTGAATTGTTAGAATTAGAGTCAAATAAAAATATATTACTTATAGAAATCATCATGTTTTACCAATATCTACAAGTGATATTATCCAAAGAAATTTCTAGATTTCATACAATGACAATTGAATTAGCATATGGTTGACTACCACAGCATGTGGTTGGCTACCATATTAGGCTACTATATCTAATAAATTTCACTTTACGGAGTGTTTCTGGAAGAATATGTACACTAAAAACTTGATGAATCTGTGAAATGGTACAATTATGATAGAAGTCAATTGGTAAATATGCAAATAAAGTGACTAAAGTATCCATAGCCTTTGAATCAGGGACTCCATTATTGGGCCTATATTCCAAGGAAGCAAATGACAACAAGAAAGTATCCATCAACTCAAGAATATTTAGAAAGTTTCACTTTTTGTGATAGCTAAGAATTGGAAAGAAAGTAGATGTCCACTGATTGTGAAATAACCCCAAAATGTGTTATATTGATATAACTGAATAATACTATACTGTAAGAATTTATGTGTGATGAATATAGAAAAAGAATGGAAAGAGATATCTGAAAATATAGAATGTAGTAATGAGAGCCAAGAAAAAATATGCACAGTGATTATAACAATGTAAAAGAGAAGAACTACACACAGACTTCCAAAAGAGTGAATTTTACAAAATTACAAAGAAAAAACAGCAGTAGTGAGAAGAGATATGAGAAGACTCCCCCAAAATATACTGGAAAGATCAAAACTATTTGAGAGTGGAAATGAAAAAGCAAAATAGTAACTAAATAAATAAGAAATGATTTGAGAAATGATTAAATCCCAATAAATTGTATGGTTCACTTCAATTAAAAGATCATTTACTAAGCACCTAATACAGACCTGTGTGTGCACTGATAAAAATTTCACAACTAGCTCTCCAGGATAAAAATTAAGTTTGCATGATATACTTTTAAGTTTAATCTTCACTATTAACATTTTCTCAATTACTTTCTTAAGTCTAGACAATAAAAAAAAAAGAATAAAGGAAGCCCTGATTTGCAGCATATACTGATTTCTGAGGCATAAATGCTCATACTGATTCTTAACAATAGCTCTTCTGAGTCAGAATAAGTTGCCTCCAACATTCCCTTGAAGTATAATCAAGCTTGGGTGTTTACTTATAGGAATACAACTACAAATAAAAACAGAATAGTCCTTGACCTCAAGAATTTATATTCTACTACTCAAAGAAGGCACCATGAAGAACACAGTATTTTTCATCAGTGTTTAAAGAAGAGAGGTAAAGTCCACAAGTTCTACTATCAGCTAGGGATTGTATTGAGTGCTTGGAATACAAAGAAAGGTCAAATAAAACAAAACACCACAGCAAAAACAAAGTTTCTTTATCCTAATAGCTAATAGTTTAATGGAGTAAATAATTCACAATAGCTATGTTATAAAAGATAATTCAGAGATAATAGAAAGCAGAAATAATAAAATAAACTAGAGATATCCATCATAGTACCAATATTAGTATTAAAGGGAATTGTAAAAGATTTCAGGAAGAAGGTGGCATTTTGGTCGGTACTTGAAGGAAGCCAAGAAAGCCAGACATGATAAGGAAGGCCCAGAGAAGTAAATTGTTTAAGACTATTTATGTAATAAACAAGCACAAAGAAGAAATCTGACCATATAGAGGGAGATGAAATTACCTTCAGAGTTGAGGTGGAACTCAGGACAAGAAGTACTTTTTTTTAAATTAAAGCTTTTTATTTGTATAACATATATATGGGTAGTTCCACAACATTGATCTTTACAAAGCTTTCCATTACAAATTTTACCCCCAGTCCCCTCCCCTCCCCTAGATGGCAGGAAGTCCACTACATACAACAAGTACTTCTTAAGGACCTGTGGTATGCCAGACATTTTACTAAGAACTAGACTCTTTTTACAGGGGTATGCTCTCAACAAGTTTCCAATCTAATGGAAAGAAGTGAAAAAGGCCAAAGATAGATATGGAGGAGTTATATTAAAGAGATGGATGATAATCCAGCTAACAATACTAAACATGTTTACAAAGGAAGGAGAAACCAGAAGGATAATGTAATAAAAAGCAAATTCTAATTAAAACTTAGTTAAATTTCATGCTTGTTCGTTTTTAACCAGTGGTCTATCTAGTAGTAAAAATAAACTGTTGCTTGTCCTCTGCATATCTTTTCCTCTAACTTTTTAAATTTCAGACCAGGAAATTATCAGATGTCAACAATTTTTACTTGTTATTGGCTTAGTCATTGGATATGATACTGGGATTAGCAAATATACCCTGACCTGCTCACCACTTATCCTGGAAATTATTAGATGTATCTTGGACTTCAGGGAAAATGCAGTTGGAAGTGTATAATTAGAGAATGTGAGCTTTGCCTTAATTGTTCCTTCAGGGCCTTGTTTGACTTTAACTATAAATTGAAATCCCAAGTGTCCACTAGAGATGAAATAGATAAATTCTAGTTCTGGTCACAAACCTTATGCATTCTCTACTTATAGATTTTTCTATGTCACCATTTTAGACTGTTATTTGCCAGTTCTCATTTTTGATTCCTCATAATAGCAAAATCAAAGTGGTTTTACTTGGGAGTAAGGAAAGAGCTTCATATTTTAAATCAGTCAAATTTTTTTTTCATGTGAGTTGTAACTTCCTACAATGGCTAGATATTTATTCTATTTAAAATTTGTGTTTAAAAATTTAATGTAGCTCTTGTGGATAATAACATTGGAAAATTGCATTTTGTTTTTGTACTGTGGGAAGTTTAAATGACTTTAACTTAAAGCTTTGGGTTTGATTGCTTGTTTTTCCTTTTTGAATTCCACGTATTGAAGAAGGACATCATTTGGACCACATGAGAAAAGGTAAATAAGATAACCTAGGAAAAAGAGTAATTTAGTGAGAGGCTTTTGCTTGAAACCAAACTAAGTAATTTGCACAGGATCATCTACTTCCATGTCATTCAGTAAGAAATCTTGGAGAAATGTGGACTGTCCTCATAACTTTTATTTGTAGGGGTTTTTAATGTGGAAGTTAATGTAAGACAATGACAAAAACTGCTGGGAACCATCATTTAAAACCAAGTTAGGGAGTCAAAGCTGAAGCACTTAAGGTAAAACTGGGAGGCAATTTGGTCATAGACCCTGCCTTTTATCTATAAAATAAAGGCATTGTGCAAGGTGAGTGTATAGCTATTTTACATACTTTGAGCCTCTGTTTATTAGTAAATTAGCAATAATAATAATAATTATATGTTATTAATAATAAGGAGTTGTGAAGATAATTTTCTCCATACTATAAAACATATTATTATGTGGGTTCTTATGATGATGATGATCACTATAGTGATGATGATGGTGACAACGATAACAATGATGATATTGATGATGCTTTTCTGGGTTACATAGGGCCATAATGAGGCAATTTTCAAAGCGTCCCTTTATTAATTTTATGTCTGTAAGGAGTTGTGAACAAAATATAAGATATTAGGATTTGATTTCTTTCAACAACACTTATGATATGCTCCCAATAGGGAACTTTCCTCTAATAGCTCAGTTCAACAACTATCTATTAACTTATATTAGTAAATTGCTTGGGAAATTATAAAGTTTAGGAATTTGCTCAGGGTCATACACTAAAGCTGTGTCAGAAGAACCAAGGCCTTCCTGATTTATAGCCCATATCCTAATCTATTATGAGACACTTTTTTTTTTTCTAGAATTGATTTAATTTATAAATGCTAAAAAACAGAAATAAAGGTTCACCATAACATTTCATTCTAGAAATTTCAAAGTGGATTTCTTGTTGCCTGACAAACTGTCACAATGAGAAGTGATTTCTATTGCACTTATGATTTTTAATTGGTAAATTTAATTGGTAAATCAATCCCTTTACTGTTTTCTGGTAATAGTATAACCATAATGGAATTCTGACTCCCCAATAGGTTTTCATATAACAACCACAGATTATTATATAAGTACAAATCATTACTATCATTTGTCATCCTTCTCTTCTTCATCATCATCATCATCATCTTCTTTTTTTATCACTAACATCAACATCAATGTATTCACCATAGAAAAAGAGTTTGTAAGGGACAAAAATAAACTCTTTTCAAACACTAGAGGCCCAAATTTAGAACATGTTAAAGTCATAAAACAAACTTCTGAATATTCATTTAAGGATGCACATTTAAAAAGATTTTAAACTTTCATCATTTAGGGTATATACTCTTATGGTGAATCAAAACAAGCAATTGTAGTCAATCAAAACAATTCTGAAGAACCTAAAAGGAACATTAATGGTTGCTATTGCCAATCCCATGTTTAAATTATTGGCATATACTTTTTATAATCCAAAGTACACATACCTCATTTTCAGCTTAATTTTATTTCTTCTTTTCATAATGAGACCTTGGCTTAAAATGATTTACACATCCAGGAAGGCAGAGTAATTAGGGACTGGATACAAGAAGATAGTAGCTGCTGCCAAGTGTTTTAACAAAAGCACCAATTCTTCATTTTCAGCCTGCTTTGAAACAGTAGATGGAATGAGGGAAAGGGATCTCTCAGTTAGTAGACCCTTTTATAGAAGTAGCCTAGGTAACTATCTTGGAAGAAGAAAGAACAAGCTGATGACGTCTCCATGATCACAAATTACTTAGTGACTTCCTCTTTGTGCCTCTGTGTATTCTATTTTGTGAGGCATCTTGGATAGAGTCCCTGAAGTGAGGTGCTTGAGATCTGGACACAGAGAACTCTAAGCACTTAGTCATGATGACTCCTTGGCTCAAAGTCAGTTTGGTTTATATGTTTGACCTTCTGAGTTTTCCCTTATTTTCTTGATTTTGTGTTTGTCAGAGATCACAAAACCTTAGAAACACCCAAAACCAAAGGATGAGAGCTCCTTGACCAAGAGACAAAAATTTATTAATGATTACACTATTACCACAAGTAATGAGATTCTGACAAATAAAGTTAATTTACTAAGTTCAAGGTCAATAAATTATCACAGAAGAACTGATAAAGTCAAAGACAAAATTTTTTATAGTAGCATTCAGTCAAGTGAATTTATTAAGAATTTACTATTTTATAAGAATTGTACCAGTTCATTTCCCAACACTAGGAAAATGTGACTAGTGTTCAGACTTTGTCCATCTTCACCCTCCATCCCCAAAATGAACATACAGAATTAAATCACTAGTCTTTACTAGTAACAGACAGAAAAACTCAGATTTGATAGTATCTCAAAGCTCTCTTTGATCAAGATGGTTGTTTGATTGAATATGCCAGATCAATTAGCATAAATGTGACTGAAAGCCCAGCAAACTACCAATCAGAATAATTTCTTTAGAGAATTTTTTTCTATCTTTAATTTCATGGATTCTAAAATTCAAAGCTGAAATAAAGTTCCTTTTGGTTTCTGGCCAAAACATGATGCTAAGCTACTTAATCTTAAATAACAATGCTACTGATAATATTGTTGATATTCCATATGTTGTAATCATGTTTTTACTTAGTGATTGTTATGTTCTAAATATTTTGTTAACTACTGGGAATACAAATACAAAAGTGAAACAGTCCTTACATTTGCCTTGATGAAATAGCACTTGTCTAAAAGTGATTACTGGAGAAGATAACATTGTGAATGCAATCATAAGGTAGTATATTGTCATAATTTTATCCCAGTGGAGTATACACCTTAATGAGGAGAATGATATATACATATATAAATATGTATGGAATGAAAATAATATAAATTATGAAAGTTGATTAGGGAGGTTGATCCCTAGCATTGTGGTGATTAAAAATGGTTTCATGTAGAAGGTGGTACTTGAGTTGAATTTTGACAGAAATCAGATATATTAAAGGGCAGATATGATTAGAGAAAATATTCTAACCTTGGGGGTGAACCATTGCAAGGCATAGAAATGGGAGATTGAATGTCTTCAGTTAATACTTCAGCAAGCATACCAGCATTACAAGATTAAGTAATTAATGGAGAGGAGTAATGTAAAGGAATTCTGGAAATGTAGAAAAGGATTAGGTGAAAATTTTTATAAAAATGTTAGAAATTTATTTCAGAGAGAAGGGTTGAAATTTTAGATTAGAGGTTATAGGGAACCATTAGAATTTATAGAATGAAGGCTGTAATACCAAGATCTTAATTTAGAATTAGGAAAATCACTTTGGTGGTTAACTGATGAATAACTTGGAATAAGAAGAGATTTGAGGTAAAAGCATCCTTTAGGAGACAGTTGCAGTTCTCTAAGCAAGAGATGATGGGGGCTTGAATTAAGTTGAGTATAGGAAAAAAGGACATATTCTGAAGATACAGTGGAGATGCAAAAAACTAATTGGTAGCTAATTAAATATGTGGAATCAGTGTGAAGAGATGAGAATAGCACTGAGGTTGTAACCTGGTCACAACTTGAGACACAGGGAAGGTTGTTGATATGCCTTACAGTATTAGAAAAATTAGATATGCCTGAGAGAAAAGCTAAGTTCTATTTTGGCCAGGTTGAGTTGGCTTTGTGAGACTTAAGCACAGGATAGTAACTAATATTGGCTATACTTTCCAGTCATTTGCATATTTGTATATAAAGGATCATTGATCCATGGTAACTAATGAGATTATCTTCCAAAAAGAGAAAAAAAGAAAAGGGCTAAGGGCAGAGCTTTTGATGCCTTCACAATTAGAGCTCATGACATAGATAATTATTTAGCAAAAAGGACTGAGAAAGATTAGACAGGCATGAAAAAGTGGAGAGAACATTGTCATAGAACCCCAAGGAGGAAAAATTATCTAAAGCAAGAGGGGAGTCAGCAATGTGAAAAGCTACAGAAAGACCAAGAAGGGTAAGGGTTGAAGAAGCAATTAAGGCATCAGACATAACTTTGGGAAGCTCAGTTTTAGCTGAATAATGAAGTAAAAAAAAACAGAATCAAAAGCCTAAAAAATTAAAGTAGAAAACACATTATGTAGACAGTGTGAAATATGTTTGACTGAGGACATAAAATAAGATATAGGATGACAGGAGATACTTGGATCTGGGTGAGGATAATTTTAAAACGGAGGAGATGTAAGCATATTTATAGGTAGCAGGGAAGGAGCCAGTAGACAGAGATTAAAAATGTGAAAAGGAAATGGTAATGAAGGCAATCTCCAAGAAAAGATCTTGAGGGATTGATTCAAGGGCACACAGGAGAATTGGCCTTGGCAAGAAGAAAGTCCATCTTCTCCTCAGAAATTGAGAAAGTAATAGAGTTTGGTAACAATAGGGGATAATGCCTGTTTTGCATGCTTTGAGAACTAACAGGAAATGAGAGGAAAGATCAAGATATGGAGGAAAAAAGAAAGTTAAAATAAATGACTTCAATTTTCTCAATAAATTATAAACTGGGATTGATTTGCAATTAAAAATGTGAGAGAAATGGGTTGTATGGGAAGTCTGAAGAAAAATAGGTTTGGAGCAACCAATCAAATGAAATAGAAAATCTATTAGAGAGGATTATAAGAATCATCTTGATGTAGTAATGCCCTAAATTTAATTCAATAGCATAAATTTTAGTGGACTCTATCAGTACAATTTAATTATTTTGCTCAACTTCATTCAGTAGCCTGCATGTAGAGGTAGAGGAAGTGGAAGGTGGCATTAATTCAGAGTTGGGCTTTGACAGGGTGTGAAGGGCAAAAGAATAAAGTAATTAGAGAGCAAATGATAGGACACAGCTTTGCTGATTCATTAAGGGATTAGAATTGAGAAAATAATAGAATTTTTAAATGAATTTTACAAAGAATAAGCGAGAGTCAAAGGGAAGCAGCTAATGGAGCAGTGAATAGAGCACTGGCTGGGAGTTAGAAGGACCTGTGTTCGAATCCAGCTTCAGACACTTAACTTTCTAGCTGTGTGATCCTGGACAAGTTATTTAACCACAATTACCTCAAAAAACAGGACTAGCCAGAGACATACCAATAAGATACAATCAGAAAAAATAAATTTTGGAGTTAATCATGGAAGCAGGAAATTCATGGGTGATGGCGAGTGTGTATCTATCTTTACATATAGCTAAAGTATGATTGAGGATGTTAAGTATGGGTCATGGATTTTGAATATATTGATGAATTGGTGAGTCAGAATATTTTAGGCAACCTCAATATGTAAGTGGAACTCCCCTAGTTTGAGTAGAACTCATCAGCTAAGTGGCTCAGTGGATAGAATATCACCCCTGGAATCAGGAAGTTCATCTCTCTCAGCTGTAATTCACTTAATGCTGTTTCAATTTCCTCCTATGTCAAATGAATTAGAGAAGGAAATGGCAAATCACTCCAGTATTTCTACAAAACAAAAACAAAAACAAAAACAAAAACAAAAACACCGGGGCTCACAAAGAGTTAGACGCAACAGAAAAATGACTAAACCCACAATTTGAGAACAAGAATTGAAGTATACTGGTAACTATAAACCAAGCATGGAATACATTAAAGAAGGAGGAAGAATATTTTGTACTTGGCAGATAATAGCCATTAATATCTGAATTGAGAGTTGAAAAGTAGAGGAAAATTCAAAGGAAGTTAATTTGATAAGTGATGACAGTACAGGGAAGCTAGAAGTGAGAATGGGAAGCAGAGTTCCATTTTTCTCTCTAGGATTAGTGAATGGTTATATGAAAATGAATAATCAGTATTGGAAATACAGTTAAGGATTTAATATCATCTCAGAAAGATAGAATTCAGTGACAATTAGAAGGTGGAAGGAGAATAAGTGGTCTACAATAAAGGAGTTTGTAGTTTATAGTATGGTGCTCCAGAGGGTATAGTGGATTATGTGGGCAAATATGGAGCAAGAAATTGGGCATTTCATCAGAAAGAGTTTAGATGAATAGGGATGATAGAATACACAATAGGATTAGAGAAATGAGGTTATTTCTGTGCAATGGAAATGAGATTATTATACCTATGCAGTACCCTAGGGATTTGAAGAGTGAAAGATGTAGGTACTTTTAAACAAAGGAATTGATCCAAGATCAATAAAATGGACAGAGTTGCACTGATGAAGACAGATGAGTAGAATATCTCAAATCTCTGTGTAGCTTCTTAATCCTCTGCCCTATATAATACATTGGTGATTCTGGTATACAAAAAGATTTTTCATTGAAGCACCAGAATTGTCAAGTGCCACAGTGTTCCTCTAATTGTGTTTTTAAGGATATAGAATGAACAACATTTAACATTAATATATACATTTTTTTTGCATCTGAAACTAGATCATAATGAAGCAAATGAAGGAATATGAAATTGCTGGGATCTTCTTGATTTAATCAAGAATTAACCTGACCCAATGGCATCAATGAATCAAACATTAGTCACTGAGTTCCTTATAAAAGCATTTTCAGAAGCTCCTCACCTCCAGTCCTCCTTCTTTGTTTTTTTTCTCTCCCTCTACACAGTGGCCCTTTCAGGAAACGTCCTCATCTTTATTACAATAAGTTTTAATACAAAATTGCACACACCAATGTACTTCTTCCTGATTAATTTAGCCATGGTCGATATCCTCTGCACTTCCACAATTCTTCCGAAATTACTAGAGAACATGATGGGTGGGAAGACTATTTCCTATGAAGGATGCATGGCCCAGTTATTCTTTTTTACTTGGTCTTTAGGGGCTGAGTTGCTTCTCTTCACGGCTATGGCTTATGATAGATATGTGGCCATCTGCCACCCACTTCACTACAGCACTATGATGAGTAAGAAGGTTTGTATGCTGTTAGCCATTAGTGTTTGGGTAATCAGCATCATCAACACTAGTGTACACACTGGCTTAATGATAAAACTGTCTTTCTGCCATTCTAATATAGTTAACCACTTTTTCTGTGAGATACCCCCTTTACTAAAGCTGTCCTGCAGCCCTACCTACCTTAATGAAATTATGGCCTTCATAGCAGATGTATTCCTAGCTGTGGGAAATTTCTTGATCACAATGCTCTCCTATGCCTGCATTATCTCCAGCATCCTGAAAATCCGCAGCACTGAGGGCAAAAAACGAGCCTTTTCTACCTGTTCTTCCCACCTCATTGTGGTCAGCATGTATTACAGCACTGTAATTTACACCTATATCCGGCCATCTTCCAGCTACTCATTGGATAAGGACAAAGTTGTGTCTGTGATATACACTTCAGTGGCTCCCACCCTCAACCCTCTCATTTACACCTTGAGGAATAAAGAAGTCAAAGTGGGTCTCAAGAAAGTCTTCTCTTTCTTCAGGAGATGATGACCCTTCAAACTCCTATTCCTGTAATTGAGAACTCCAAAGGCTCTTCTAATTAACCCGACTTTATTTTAGGATTTGGACAGAGGTCAAGATTTATCAGTCTTCCAGGATATGTTTTGGATGTTTAGAAATGCTGTATACTTTCTAATAGGATATTAATCAATTATTCAAGCTTTTCTAAATTTGCAATTTTGATTTCTATAGTGGCTTACTTCATGGTTTTTCTCCAAATATTTTTATAATATTTGTGTAACATTATGTTATGTAACACAGTAAAATTTTGGAGTCTTTATGAAGAATCACTTGGAGATCAAATAGGAATAGGAAATTTCCTATTGGAATAGCAGTTTCATCTTTATATATTAAATTCAAATAAAAGCTTTAAGGACTGATGAAAAGTTACCCTTGTGGGGTGAAAGGAGGAGACAGGATATACAGTTACTATTCTGGCAGCCTATACCATTGATCAGTCAATAAACATTTATTTAGCACATACTCTCTGTGTGGACTTGTGCTAAGGACAGAGGATTTTTTTTTTAAGTAAAAAATGTAGTTCTCCATGGCTGTTACTGAACTTGTCTGTCTATCTATTTTTACTAGGGAAAGCTGTGTGTGTGTGTGTGTGTGTGTGTGTGTGTGTGTGTGTGTTACTGTATCTGTTGGAAATAAATTTAATTTTGTTTTTCTTTTGTATGCAAAACAATATTAAAACAAAAATGTCAATCATCTATTCATTATGTATCCTAGACAAGTCACCTTTCTCAAAATCATTTTATATTGTGAAGAGAGAAAAATATTTATTCTGCCTATCTTACAGAATTTTCAGAAGAATCAAATGAGAGAAAATATTCTGACATGCATTCCCTCTTTTGAGGGAAAGCAACCTTGAAATGAAAGTACTCAATTCCAGTTTATCAATGAAAAAATGGAGGTTCAAAGTTGTTCAGTAACATTCATTAAAATAATTGAGTATAAAATTTGGAATCTGGTATGAGTTTTCTTTCTCCATAGTCAGAAAAAATATTTTATTATACCAGGCTGTCTACTTTAAAATAAGTGAAAATGCTTTAAAATGCTGCAAGTTTTCCCTCCTATATGAAAGCTGTAATTATTTAATTATTATCTTTTCTTGTTTTATAAAGTAATCCTTTAGTAGTTCAATTGGAATGGCACAATGGCACATAATAGGCAAATTGATTTGAGTAGCACTGCCATTTTATTATGTTGGTTTAGTATACATTTGAACAATTCATATTTCCCAAATTTATTTCTATAAAGAAAATTTTTAGTTTTATTTATAAGTTTATATAGATAGAACTGCAGGGGAGTTTCCAGTTTGGTTTTTAGCCGATAAATTCACACATGTATTTTACTCTTTGTAATTATTTTAAGGGACTTTCACCTTCTATTTCATTCTGCTAGAATTGAATGGTAATACGTATGTATATATATATACATATATGAACATGATGTAAGTTTATTTTTCCAATAAAATAAATATTTATCAAATAGCTACTATGTACAAGGCACTGACCTAAGCAATGGGGATATACACACACACACACATACACACACACACACACACACACACACATATATATATATATATATATATTTAAAGACAGTCCCTTCTCTAGAGGAGGTTACAACTAGACAATACACAAAAGTAGGAAGAAAAAGAGTGGAAGGAACATTTATAGCTCCCCATAATAGTGACATATTTTTTCTGTGGAGTTCAAAACTAGGAAGAGCAGCAAATGCAAAATGGAGTGTGCTTAAAAATCCAGTTTCTGCCCTCTATAAAGAAAGGAAATGGGAGGAGTTTGGTACTCCACCTTCTAGTCCTCTAATCAAAGGGGAGAGGAATCTGAGAGAGATGTTGTCAATCACAGCATTATTTAATTGCATGATGATGAATAGTGATGAACTTCTGGGAGGAGGATCTAGTCTGTAGTTAAAAACTGCAGAATAGCAGATGACCAATAGAGTTTAATACTAAAAATTAATTCAAGTTGTTATTTATTTAATTTTCTTTTTGGTTCAGGATTTTCTAAGTAAGTATTTATCTTTTTAAAAAAGCAGTAATAGGGGACAGCTAGATGTTGTAGGGGATAGAGCACCAGTCCAGAAGTCAAGAGGAGCTGAGGTCAAATCTGGTCTCAGACACTTAGTGCTTCCTAACTGTGTGACCCTGGGCAAGTCACTTAATCCCAATTGCCTCAGGGGGAAAAGCAATACTATTATTTCTATTTGCCTATATTTATTCTCTTAATTGAATTTTAATTGACATTCTTCATTTTTCAATTTCAAACATTTACAGATTATGTCCACTGTAGGAAAGCTTGCTTTGTAGCAGAATAAAACAAACAAGTAAAATTAACCATACAATGACCTTATAAGAAAGTATATTCCTCATTCCACATGTGTAGCAGTTGTACTCAACCTTTCTTAAAATTGTGTTTTAATTAACAAGAGGTCATGAGAGATACAGAGAAACAGACATACAGAGGCAGAGAAACAGAAAGGGAAGGAGACTACTCCTCAGCTACACTAGTGCACTTAATCATAGCAATTAGTGGTTTTCAAACTCTATGGGGTACCACCTCCAAAGATGAGGAATGAACTTTCAAATTTACTAAGAATTGATATCTGGACATTCCCCTTCCTCATCCACATGATGTTTAGATTTTCATTCAACAGATTATGTATTCATTTATGATCCCACTTCTTTTATTTAGCTAATTGCTTAAAAGGAATCCATTTGATGTAAAAATAGCTCCCAAGTTCCTACTTTGTGAAATATACTACACAGTCCTTTTCAGCTTGTTTTGCTGCATTCCTAGGCTGAGATGAGCAAAAAAAAATTATCCAGATGCATTTTTGAAATCTTGATTGCTCTACTGACTTGTAAACATTATCTTTTCTGGAAAGTGACAAAGAGTCATCACTAAAATATTGATTGTCTCTAAGACCTAAAAGCAAGGAATAATTCCTTCTTTGACACATAAACCACAGGACTTGGCTATGAAACTTTCTCTGAGTTTCATCTATGATGATATGGTTGTATTAATCAATGTCTAAGATCTCTTCCAAATCTAGTACTCCTGGATTTTACTCTATGTATGGTAGTCCCCTATTGCTGAGAAGGAGTCAAATTAAAAATAACTGCTGAAGCCTCAGCAGCCGGAAGTGAGAGCTGGCAACTCTTGTTGGAACTCAGAGTCCCCTGAGAGAATTCACTGATGTCTCCTCCTCCCTAGAGCAGCACTGGGTCCCATTGCTGCTGTTCTCCCTCATGGATGAAACTGGTCTTTCTCAAGTGGCACTAAGATCAGCTTCCAAATTAGACATTCTGTGGCAAAACAGCACTGTGGGAGACTGGTCATTAAAGACCACAGAACAGATGGAGGTGTAGATCAAAAGTTTGGTCAGCTTGGGACATCTTAGGAATTAGAGCAGATTGCCAGTGTGTGGAGTACTACACCTGGCCAGAAGGAAGGGAGACCAGTATCTAGAAGGGACCAGTTCTGTACTTACTGAAGTCACATGGTGTAGGAACTGAGGCTAGTGAAAAGTACAGGTGTCGGAACAAGTGGTGACATCTTTGAGTTACAACCTTCAGGGAATCTGCCATCAGAGACTGAATGATAGGGGAATAAAAGAAAAAAAAAGATCAAAGCTACCAAAGTTCCCCAAAGAAAATTAATTTTTAAAAGTTGAGATAAATCAACAGGTATAACTAAAAGGAAGATGGCATCCAAACAAATGGAGAACTCACTCAGTAAATATAACAAGACAAAGAAAAAGGAAGCCATATGTCATGAAGCAGCAAAATGGATTCCGAAGAGAGTATGGAATCACAGCAGGATGTTCCTGAATGGTGCAAAGGAGAAATAAGAATCTTCAAAGCAAATTTATGGCATATACAGGAGAAATAATTGTCAGAATTGAAAAACTTGAATCTAACTTAGCAAATCTCTCTAAATTGAAAAAAAAAAGAAAAATAGTTTAATTTTGTGGGGAACACAAAGTAAAGAAGAAATAAAATTGTTTAGGAACCATAAATAAAAAAAAAAGTTTAGAATAGAAAAGAGAATGAATGGAGATTAAGAAAAACTGAATATTTAAAAATTAACAAAATAAAGGAAAGAACTGGAAGAGAGGATTTTAATCAACTAATGGAGAAAGAAAAAGTAGAGGGATAATTAAATTATGTGAAGGAAGAATGGAAAAGGAATTAACTCTAAAAACTAGGGGAAAGAATGACAAATGGAATAGGAAGAATGGAAAAAATATTTTATCTATTTGTCTGTTTTTTTTAATATTCTTTTTATAATTTTGAGTTCCAGATTTTCTCCCTTCTCTGCCATTGAGAAGGCAAGCAATATGATACCCTTTATTCCTGTTAAGCGAATCAAAACATTTTTTTAAATTTTATTTTATTTGCAAAACATATGTATGGGTAATTCTTCAACATTAACCCTTACATAGCTTTCTGTTACACATGTTTCCCCCCTATTCCCCACCCTTCCCCAGATGGCAAAATATCCACTACATGTTAATTATGTTAAAATACTCGACAAATCGAATATATGAATACATATCTCCACACCTATCATTGTTGTGCAAGAAAAAACATATCTACATGAAAGACATATCAGATAAAGGAAACACAATGTAAGCAAATATCAGTCAAGAGCATGAGGACGTTATGATGTGGTCCACATTTCACATCCCTCTCTCTGGGTGTATATGGCTTTCTACAGTGAACAATTGGAAGTGGTTTGAAATATTTCATTGTTGAAGAGAGCCATGTCCATCAGAATTGATTGTTATATAGTATTGTTGTTGCTGTATATAATGATCTCCTGGTTCAAAACATTTCTGTATTAGTTGTGTTGGGAGGTGGGGGAGGAAGAAGCGAGGAAGAAGGCAAAAAACAATGAAAAAGAAAAAGTGTTCTTCAATCTGCACTCAATTCTATTTCCAGAGATAAATGGCATTTTTTGTTTATGAACCCTTTGAAATTACCTTGGATCATTGTGCTGATCAGAGTAGTTTAAGTCTTTAATAGTTGACTATCATTACAATATTGCATTTTCTGTGTACAATGTTCCATAAATTTTTTTTATTTTACTTTTTACACAGTTTGCACAGTCTTCCCAGGTGTTCTCACTTTACTTTTTGCAGTTTGCATTTGTCTTCCCAGGTTTTTCTGTAACCATCTTCATCATTTATTACAGCATGATAGTATTCCATCACAGTCATATACCAGAACTTGTTCAGCCATTCTACAATTGATGGGGATCCCCTAAATTACTGGTTCTTTGCCGCTACAAAAAGAGCTGCTATAAATATTTTTGTACATATAGGTTCTTTTCCTTTTTTCTTGAATCTCGTTGGAATATAGACCTAGTGGTGGTATTGCAGGGTCAAAGTTCTAAGTTGTTCTGCAGAATGGCTGGACCAATTCCAAACTCCATCAACAATGCTTTAGTGCTCCTATTATTTATGCATCACCTTCAGCATTTGTCATTTTCCTTTTTCTATCACATTAGCCAGTCTGATAGTTATTGGGTGGTAACTTGGAATTGTCTTGTCTTTATTTCTCTAATCAGTACTGATTTAGAGCATTTTAAAAAATCTGAAAATTGCCTGTTCATTTCCATTTATTACTTGGGAATGGAGAGAAAAATTTAAGAATAAAAGGAAGTGAACTTATACAAATAGGGTTTCCTTAAAATAGATTAAGCAAAAATGACTTAATAATATCTTTAAAGAGCATGGATTTTTTAAAAAAAATCTCAGTTTAGGATAAATGCATATTAGAAATAAGGATTAAAATATAAATCTCATTACTTTGCTTGTGAATGCATTAAACAGTCCAATAAAACAAAAGTTAGAAATTGAATAAGAAAACAAAACATCCCCAAATTTGTTGTTTATTAGTATTGTTTAGAGGATTATTTCTCCTTTTTTTCCTTCATAAAATTGTCATATATGGAATGGGTCTATTGAAGAGAGAATAAAGCAATGTAACCACAAATTATATCAATATTTTTTTTAAAGAATGTAAAAAATAATTGCTGAAAAATATTAGAGAAAGTTTCATTAGCTATAAAGAAAATCTTCCTAACAATTAGAAAAATGTAGAAATTTCTCCAGGCTTCCTTCAGAGATTTCACTCAAGGCCTTTACCCAGAGACCTAAGTTGTTTTAGAGGGCGTTTGGATGCAGAAACTGGTGATATAGAAAAACGATAAATTTCCATCCATATTTTTAATTCAAACTAATAAATATATAAAGCTCATTCCCCCACAAGAGGTCATATTGACAAGAAACATAGAAAGTCTCTTTGTAAATTCAGTTTGTGAATAAGTAAAATATTCAAGATGATTATTTTTAATAATCTTTTTTATTTTTCCAAATACATACATATATAGAAATTTTTTAATATTCATTTTGTGAAACTTTGTGTTGCAAATTTTTCTCTTTCCCTGTCTTATCTCTCTCCTTCCTAAAACAGGTAGCATTCTGATATAGGTTAATTATATGCACTCCTTTTAAATACATTTCCATATTTGTCATACTGTGCAAGAAAAATCAGATCAAAAGGCAGAAAATCATGAGGAAAAAAAAAACACAAATAAATGAACAAATAAAAAGGTGAAAATATTATAGGCCTCAATCCACATTCAGTCTACATAGTTTTCTAGCCTGGTTTTTTTAAATATCTAACAACAAATATTTAACTGAATCCAGCTTACCATTTATATTTGCCTTTTCTTCTTGCCTTTTCTTATCTGTATCCCTGTTCAGTTGAATATATTTAGAAACTAAACTCAGTGTGTGTTCTGTCCCCTTTTGACCAGTTTAGGATAAAATCTAATTCAAAGTGCATTCATTTCCCTACTCTCTCCATGTTTGTATATATAGCTGCTTATAAAAACTGATTATGACTAAAAGCTTCCCATTTTCCCTCATATCCCTTAATGTACATTCATCAACTGTCTGTTAAATTGTGTTTGTCTAAACAAAATTATTTATCAGTCTTTTGTCTCCATTGGCTTTTTCCATGACCCTTGTGAAATTAATAAGGTTCCCCCCAAATTTGTTAACATTCTCTTTCATCTCTATTAAAATATAACTAGCTCTATTTTGCTTAAAATGTTTAGCAATAAGAAAAGAAAAAGAAATTAAATGAATAAGAATAGGTAACGAGGAAATAACTATCACTTTTTGCGGATTATATGATGACATACTTAGAGAATCATTCAAAAACCTACTGGAAACAATCCACAGATTTAGCAACATTGCAGGATATAAAATAAACCCACACAAATCATAAACAATTATATATATATATACATACATATATATATATTACTGATGAAGCCCATCAGTAAGAGATACAAAAGAATTTCCATTTAAAACAACTACAGGCAAAGTAAAATACTTGGGGTTCTACTTGCCAAGACAAACCCAAGAACTCTGTGAATAAAATTATAAAACACTTCACACAAAAATAAAGTCAGATCTAAACAATGAAAAAAATATAAATTGCTCATAGGTAGGCTGAATTAATGTAATAAAAATGACAATTCTGCCTAAATTGGTTGACTTGTTCAGTGCCATACCAAACTTCCAAAACATTATTTTACAGAACTAGAAAAATAATAACAAAATTAATCTGGAAGAACAAAAGATCAAGGATATCAAGAGAATTAAGGGGGAAAAAAACAAAGGATGGAGGCTTAGCAGTACCAAACCTACAACTATATTATAAAGCAGCAGTCATTAAAATCATTTGGTACTGGCTAACAAATAGAGTGGTGGAAAAATGGAATAGATTAGATACATACAACACAATAATCAAAGTCTATAGTAATCTACTATTTTAATAAACTCCCAAACTTCAGCTTTTGGAATAAGAACTCACTATTAGACAAAATTGCTAAAAAAAAAAAAAAGCTTGCAAATGATGTCAGAAACTCAGCATAGAGCTACATTTCACACCCTATGCCAAAATAAGCTTTATAATGGGTACATGAATTGAGCATAAAGGATGACATTAGAAGCAAATTAGGAGAGCAAGGGATAATTTACCTTTCAGCACTTTGGAGAAGGGAATATTTTATGAGCAAAGAAAAACTAAAGAACATTATGAAAGGCAAAAAGAACAACTTTGCCTACATTAAATTAAAAAGGTTTTGAATAACAAAGCCAAAAGAAACAAGATTAAAAGGGAAGTACAAAGCTGGGGAAAATCTTTGCAGCCAATATTTCTGATAAAGGACTAATTTTTAAAATATATTAAGAATTGTTTCAAATTTATAAGAATACAAATCACTCCCCAATTAACAAATAGTCAAAAGCTACGAACAAAGAGTTTTCAGATGATGAAATTAAAGCCATCTATAGTCATATGAAAAAAATGCTCTAAATCACTATTGATTAGAAAAACACAAACTAAAATAATTCTGAGTTACCACCTCAAACCTCTCAATTTGGAAGGAAAAGATAATGATAAATGTTGGAGTGGATGTGGGAAAACTAGGACCCTAATGCATTGTTGGTGGAGGTGTGAAATGGCCCAACAATTCTGCAGAGCAATCTGGAACTATGTCCAAAAGGCTATTAAAATGTGCATAACCTTTGATTCAGAAATGCCATTATTGGGTCTGTATCCTAAGGAAATCATAAAAGATAGAAAAGAATCCACATGGACAAAAAATGTTTGTAGCAGCTCTTTTTGTGATAGCAAAGAATTGGAAAATGAGTAGATGTCCATCAATTGGGTAATGGTTAAACAAATTTTGCTATATGAAGACAATGAAATATTATTGTTCTATAAAAATGATGAACTAAATTATTTTATCAAATGCTTTTTCTGCATCTATTGAGATAATCATGATTTTTGTTAGTTTGGTTATTAATGTAGTTGATTTTGCTGATAGTTTTCCTAATATTGAACCAGCCCTGCATTCCTGGTATAAATCCTACTTGGTCATACTTTATTATCCTGGGGACTCTTTGCTAATATTTTGTTTAAGATTTTTGCATTAATATTTATTAGTGAAATTGGTCTAAAGTTTTCTTTCTCTGTTTTCACCCTCCCTGATTTAGCTATGAGCACCATAACTATATCATAAAAGGAATTTGGTAGAACATCTTCTTTACCTATCTTTTCAAATAGTTTATATAGTATTGGAAGTAGTTGTTCTTTGAATGTTTGGTAGAATACACATGTAAATCCATCTGGCCCTGGAGATTTTTTCTTAAAGAGTTGATTAATAGCTTCTTTTTCTTTTTCTAAAATGGGGCTATTGAGATAATTTATTTCCTCTTCTGTTAACCTGGGCAATCTATATTTTTGTAGATATTCCTCCATTTAATTTAGATTATCAAATTTGTTGGGATAAACTTGGGCAAAGTAACTCCTAATTATTGCTCTAATTTCCTCTTCATTGGTGGAAAGATATCCCTTATCATTTTTGAGACTAACAAATTGATTTTCTTCTTTCCTTTTTATAAGTAAATTAACTAAAGACATCTATTTTGTTAATTTTTCATAAAACCAACTCTTAATTTTATTTATTAATTTAATAGTTTGCTTATTTTCAATTTTATTAATCTCTTTTATTTTCAGAATTTTCAATTTGGTATTTAATTGAGGGTTTTTAATTTGTTCTTTCTAGCTTTTTAAATTATGAGCCCAATTCATTGATTTTCTTTTTCTCTATTTTATGCAAGTAAGCATCTAGACATATAAAATTACCCCTTTTAACCGCTTTGGCTGTACCTCACAAATTTTGATATGTTGTCTCATGTCATTATCCTGGATGAAATTATTGATTGTGTCTATGATTTGCTGTTTCACCTATTCATTCTTTAGGATGAGATTATTTAATTTTCAATTAACTTTTGGTCTATTTTCTCCTGGTCTGAACAAAATGATTTTAGAAAGGCTTGGAAAGATTTAAGCAGGACCAGGAATCCATTAAACATAATAATGGTAAAAATGTGTGATGATCAACTATGAAAGCCTTGGTTCTTTCAATTGTTTAGTGATCTGAAGAAAACTAATAGATTTTGAACAGGAAATGCCATCTACATTCAGAAAAAGAATTAAGGAGACTGATGTAAATCTACACATACTATGTTTCCTTTTTTGTTTTTTTTCCATATTTTGTATTAAAAAATAAAAATGAATATAAACAGTTCCATATATATATATTTCAGTTCTGCTTTTATCAAGATTATTTCAAAGTCCATTTGTTACTCATAGGATAATATTCACTTTTACTGGATAAGATGTTCTTGGTTTGTATTTTCTTCATATATCATTTCATTCCATGTTCTCCATTTCTTTAAAGTGATTTCTGCTAAATATTGTTGTCTTGTTTGTGGATCTTCAATAATTAATTCTTTCTTTCAAGTTGCTTTTATTTTTTTTCCTTTTTCTGGAAACTTTGGATACTGACAATAACATATTTATGACTTTTTATTTTAGGATTCCTTTTAGGAAGTCATCAGTGGATTCTTTCTATCTTTAGATTTCCCTCTTATTCTTATGATTGGATATTTTCTTTAATGGTTTCTTGAAATATTATGTCTAAGTCCTATTTTTTGCTTATGGATTTTAGATAATTCTATTGTAACTTAATTCAGGAAATATTAGGTAAATTTCTTTTAAAAAGACCCACATTTTTACTTTATTTATTTATTTTTATATAAAGCTTTTTATTTTCAAACACATACATAGATAATTTTCAACATTCACCTGTTGTGCCACAGTTCCCATGTCTCAGTTTCCCTCAGTTGCTCTGCTTCAGTTTCCCTTGATTGTTCTTCCCAAAATAGCAGCCTCCTTCCTTCTGACCATCAGAAATAATTGAACTCACATTCCAAAGGAGTCATAAAACCTCCAGATGGTCAGTCTCAATATACCTCATCTTTTGGCTCCAGACTTATTGTCTTCCTTTCCCTGACTCAGCACTCTTTATTCCCTACCTGCCAGAACTGAATTTATAGTCTTAGTACTCTTCCTTCCTTCCTCCCTACCTGTCAGAATTGAATTGATAGTTTCCTTAGACCCCAGATGTCCCTGCAGTTTCTCAGCCTTCCTCATGAGTTCTTTTGTTTCCCTGAGCTATGAAAATTATAAAATCCTTGATGCCCCTCAGTGAGCTACTGAATACTTTGTGACATTATTACTATTCAGTCAGCTGTCATATCTGTCAGTCTAACTTTATGGGCTGGACCTGCTTGAGATCCAGTCAGGTGGCATGTCTTTCAGTCTAAACTCTCAATAGTCTGTGTGCTTTGAGACAAGAGTCCCCGCAGTCCCAATCCATAGCTATGGATTCTGAACTCTCAATTAATATCAATAGAGTATTACCTAATCTCCAATGTGTGATACTGCCTCAGTTTCTCCCTGAGCATTACACACCCTTGCAAAATCTTGTGTTCCAATTTTTTTTCTTCCTCCTTCCTTCCAGCCCCTCCCCTAGAGGGGGAGTTATCCAATATATGCTAAACATGAGCAGTTCTTCTATACATATTTCCATATTTATGTTGCACAAGGAAAATCAGATCTAAAAAGGAAAAAATGAGAAAAAAAAAAAACAAAATGCAAGCAAACAACAACAAAAAGTGAAAATCCTATGCTGTGATCCACACTCAATCCCCATAGTGCTCTCTCTGGATGAAAATGGCTTTCTTTATCACAAGACCATTGGAAATGTAAGGTCCACATTTTTGAGAATCCTGAAACTCACACTGTCAAGAGGAAAAAATCCCCACCCCACAAACAATTCATAGTTGAACTCTATGTATTTTTATTTGTGAAAAAACTACAAATCCTGGAGTAGGAATGGGGATTGTTATCCACCAACTAATTCTTAGGGATTGTTACACACAGTAAGTCTTACCCTATTTAACCTTGAGATATATATATATATATATATGTTTTTTTTTCTTCAACTTCATTTTTTTATTTTATTTCAAGAATTCATGTTGACACTTAGATTCATTGATTTTGTTCTTTCTGAATTTTAGTGAGGTTTTACTAGAGTATAAACATATAACTCTTATCTTAAATTATGGAGATTTGTTTCTAATTTTTTTTCCCTCTTCTTAAGGGTAGCTAGTGGAGTAGTGAGTAGAGCAGTAGGTTAGGAAGAAGTAATCCTTGAGTTCTAATTTTGCCTCAAACACTTATTAGCTCTATAATCCTAGACAAATTACTTAAATTCTGTTTGTCACTGTTTTCTCAACTATAAAATGTGGATAATTATAAGGCTTTATTTATTTATTTAATGTTGCCTAAAGAATCAAATGAGATAATATTTGTAAAAAGTGCCTAGCACATAGTAACCACTATAAAAATACTTATTCCTTTTCCTTTCATAGATCTCATTTGTTTTATAATTTTAAAAAATGCATCGTGTTTAAAAAGAATTTCAATTGATCTTACGGGCTTACTTTTGTCTTTAATATTCTAGTATAGTGTTTTTTATCATTATTTTCCTCTTTTGGGTTAGTACTTTGGTCATTCCTAGGAGAATAAAAGGCTTTCTCACCTTATTTTTTCATTTATTTTTGTTGCTGAGGTCTCAAGAGTTGAATTCTATACCTCTCTTAATTTGAGATGGAATCAAGTTAAAGACCTATTTTTTATACTGGCAGTTTTTGTACCTTTTCCAGTGCCATACTCACCAATGTTCTCCAGTGCAATGACCTTTAGTTGAATCTTTTTTCTCTGAATGAAGAAAAAAAATTAAGCATTTTATTTACTCCTCAGTTAATTCAAAGAAAGTCCTCTTATGCAGTAAGTGATCTGAGACCTTTTCCATTGCATTTGAAATCTATCAGATGTGTAATAAAAATCTCCAAGAAGTCTCACAATTATTTGACAGCAAAGTGAATAGAGAACCATACCTTCAAATAAATAATCTCTTTGTCTTTCCAACAAAATTCTAATCTGTTTAAACTATGAATATGACATGATATGACATTTGAAAGTTTCTCTGCTATTATTTGGAGGCATTCTGACTTCATTAAAAGTCTTCAAAAAATGTAAGCAGGAAGTTACCTGGATCGTCTAAGAACTTTTCCTGAGTTCAGGAGCATTGCCACCAAGGGAAATGATGTTTAAAGTTTTCCAGGCTGTGATCTATGTACAATTTTCTTTCCAAGATTTTCTAAATTCCATTTTCTAAGGTACATCAGTTTGCCTGTTTCATAAGGCATGGACACAATTTCCCAAATGCTATTTTTACATCCTTGTTTCTCATGGAATAGATGAGAGGGTTCAAAGCTGGGGTTACTATGGTATAAAACACTGAAGCTACTTTGCCCTCCTTCAGAGATTGACCTAAACCAGGAAGAATGTTGATGTAAAATATGGTACAATAATACATGGTGGTCACAATAAGGTGGGAGGAACAAGTAGAAAATGCTCTCTTCTTTTCTTCTTTGGTCTGGATCTTCAAGATGCTGGAGATGATGAATAGGATGAATAGGATGAATAGGAGATGATAGGATAGCAGGATAAGCAGAAAATTGATAGTAGCAAAGAATATATATGACACAATTACCATTACATTGTTGCTATAGGTTGAGGAACAGGAGAGAGGTAACAATGGAGGAATCTGACAAAAGAAATGATCAATGACATTGGGTCCACAGAAAGTCAAGCGGGTAGTCATAATGATATTTATTGTTATATTGATCCCACTGAAAGCCCACACTGCAGATGCTGAGACAAAAAGTTGTCTTGCTCATAATAATTCTGTAATGGAGGGGCTGGCAGATGGCTGCATATCTATCATACGTCATGGCTGTGAAAAGCAAGAGCTCAGCCCCCAGACACAAAGTTAGGAAATATATCTGAGCTATGCAGCCACCATAAGAGATGGTGTTCTTAGTCATTAGGTTCTGTAGCAATTTAGGCACCACAGTGGAGGTGGAGAGAACATCCAACAAAGCCAAATTTATAAGGAAAAAGTACATGGGAGTATGGAGGCCTGGATTTAGAGTAATCACAATAATAATGAGTGAGTTACCAGTGAATGTAACTATAAAAAGTCCTAGGAAGAGACTGAAGATTTGAATCTGAGGATTTTCAGAGAAACTTTGTAAGATGAATTCAGTAACAGATGACTGATTTTGTGAAGCCATATGAGTAGGTTTTTGATTTTCTGTTGTCAATGCATACACACAAAATTCAATTTTGCTCACTAAAGAGAAGAAAGCAAATAAAATTAGACAAATTAAAAATGCATTGATATTCCAAATTTAAAGTTTGACAAAGCTATCCAACTATATTACAGTACAGATCAAAAACAGAAAAAAAAACTGACAAAGCCCATCACCAAGAGATAGAAAGAGAAATTCCATTTAAAATAATTGTAGAAAAAAGAAAAATAAAACAAAACAATAAACTAAAATAACTAAAATAAAATATTTGAGGGTCTACCTGCCAATACAAACCCAAGAACTATGTGAACACAATTACGAAACACTTCTCACACAAATAAAGTCTGATCTAAACAATGGAAAAATATCAATTGCTCATGATTATGCTAATCTAATGCAATAAAAATGACATCTCTGCCTAAATTGTTCAGGGACATACCAATCAAACTGCCAAAATATATTTCATAGAACTAGAAAAATAATAACAAAATTCATCTGGAAGGCCAAGAACATTAAGGTAATTAATGAAAAAAAAATAAAGATGGTGGCTTTGCAATACCAAACATAAAAATATATTATAAAGTAGCAATTATCAAAACCATTTTTACTGGCTAAGAAATAGAGTGATGGAACAGTGGAACAGATTAGATACACACAAGACAATAATCAAGACCTGTAGAGATTTCATTTTAATAAACTCCCAAACTCCAGCTTCTATAAAAAGACCTCATTATTGACAAAAAATTCTGGGAAAATTGGAAAATAATGTCAGAAATTCAGCATAGACCCACATCTCACAAACCATACCAAAATAAGGTCAAAATGGGTACATGATTTGGCATAAAGAATGATGCCATAAACAAATTAGGAAAACAAAGCATAATTTAACTATCAGATCTTTGGAGAAGGGAGGAATTTATGGACATAGAAGAACTAGAGAACATTATAAAAGGCAAAAAAGACAACTTTGATTAAATTTAAAAAAGTTTTTGCACAAATAAAACCAACACAAACAAGATTAAAGAGGAGGTACAAAGCTGGAAAAAATTTTACAGCCAGTATTTCTGATAAAAGTCGCATTTCTAAAATATATAAAGAATTGTGTTGAATTTATAAGAATACAAGTCACTCCCCAATTCATAAATGGTCAAAGACTATGAACAAACAATTTTTAGATGATCAAATTAAAGTCATCTGTTGTCATATGAAAAAACTCTCTAAATCACTATTGATTAGAGAAATGTCAATGAAAACAATTCTGAGGTACCATCTCACACGTCTCAGATTGCCAAGATGACAGGAAAAGGTATTGATAAATGTTGGAGAGTATGTGGTAAAACTGGAACACTAATGTATTGGTGAAATTGTGAAATGATCCAACCCATTCTGTAGAGCAATCTGGAACTATGCTCAAAGGGGTAAAAACTGTGCATACCCTTTGTCCTGGCATTGTCACTACTGGGTCTGTATCCCAAGGAAATCATAAAGAAAGGAAAAGGATACCCATATGCAAAAATATTTGCAGCAGCTCTTTTTTGTGATAACAAAGAATTGGAAAGCAAGTAGATGCCTATCAATTGGGAATGGCTAAATAAGTTGTGGTGATATGAAGAGAATGAAATACTATTGTGCTATAAAATTAATGAACAAGTTGATTTTTTAAAATGCCTGGGAATACTTATACAAACCGATGGTGAATGAAACAAGCAGTATCAAGAATACAACTGTTCATAATAGGAAGAATGTTTGATGATCAAAGACTTGGTTCTTCTCAGTTGTTCAGTGATCCGAAGCAATCCCAAGAGACATTAGACAGAAAATTCCATCTGCATCCAGAAAAAGAACTACAGAGATTGCATGCAAATAAACATGCTATGTTCACTTCTTTTTTTCTGTTTATTTTCCTCTTCCATGGTTTTTCCCTTTTGCTCTTATTCTCCTCTCAATAAAATTCATAAAGCAATGTGTATTAAAAATAAATACATTAAAAATATTGTCTATACCTTTTGACCCAACAATATCACTACTAGATCGATTTCCAACGATTATTAGGGAAAAAGATAAAGAACCTATATGTTCTAAAATATTTATGTCAGTTCTCTTTGTGGTAGCAAAGTACTGGAAATTAAAATTAAATTAAAGAATGGCTTATAACATGTTATGATATCAGTTATGATATGTGATTGTAATGGGATATTATTGTGCTATATGGAATAATGAGTTTGATAGTATTAAAAACATGGATAGACCTGCAGAAAATAATGAAAACCAAAATGAGCAGAATCAAGAGAACAATTTATACAATTACAATAATATTGTTTTAAGAACAATGGGTGACTAAGTTATTGTGACTATTATAAACTATTATATATTATATTATTTACATATTATAATATATACATGTATAACATAACTATTATCTACCACATATAATTATTATATAAAAATATGAAGACATTGTCCATTTCCAGAGAAAGAACTGATGAATATAAATGTTTATTAAATGATTTTACATCTATATCTCTATCTGTATCTACACATTTGTGTCAAATCCTAGTCTTTTTAGGGGGTAAGGGAAGAAAAAGAGTTACATGATAACTTTATTATATATTTAAAAGGAATAGAAAGTTGTTCATGATAGATGAACTTCCAATTGTGATCATCTTTTTTAATTATACTATATTATAGAAAAAATTTGCTTGTTTATTTGTATGCTTCATTACTTTTGAGAATATTTGTTTAATGCATTAGTTTACATAACAATTATATGAATATAAACAATAATTATAATTAAAATGAAAGGTTTTCTTGCTCTATGACATAAAAATTGTTTTTAAAAGTTTATTTCATCTTTACTTCACTCATTTAATTATTTTCTGTGTTGTTTAATGCACATTCTTTTTTTAGTACAATTCTACACGTATATAGCTCATAAATAAATATACATACATTGAAAAAGTAAATATAAAAAAAACAGAGAAACATTCTGTTAGGAAGATCTCCTCTTAATGAATCCATTCTCTTTCCCTATCCTTCCCTTTCCCCCTTTCTCTCTCTCTCTCTCTCTCTCTCTCTCTCTCTCTCTCTAATTTCAGGGAAATAATGCTCTTTTACTTTTCACATTTTATCGCATCTTCATGTCTTTTGTTGAAAGCTTTCCCTACTCCTACTTCAGCCATGAGATGAGACCAGTAATTCCCATAAAATTCTTTCCCTTTTCCCTTCTCTCCCATCTCTCTCTCTCACATTTAAAAACAAAACCTCCATGTCTTTTGTTGAAAGTTGCCCCTAATTCTATCCTAGCTGTGAAATGAGACCAAGTTAAGTTCCATGGCAAAATTCATTTAGCTGAGTCTAGGAAGGATGACCATGATTGGGAATTTTCTAAACTATTAGAGGCCAGAAACAAAATTTATATCCAGGATAAAGATAGTAGAGGTGGATGACTGGAAACTGGTGGAAAGCAGGTCCGATGCAGATCATTTAAGTAGTTGAGGGGTACAATGGATAAAGTCCTAAACCTGGAGCTAATAATGCCTAAGTTCAAAATTAGCACCAGACACTTATTATTTATTTAACTATAGACAAATCACTAAATTGTTAACTGCTATTATGATTTCCATTTACCTTTAAGCACTCTTTTTTTTTATTAAATATTGTTTTCTTTCCCCCTCTCAGAGTTGAAATATAGATAAAATGCAATTTCAACATATAATTCACTTAGTGTTCTACATATGTATTCATATTTTAATGCCTGTTCATAAAATATAAGCACTGTTTCAGTTTCCTCTAAACTAACCATAGTTGGACAGCTGATTCTAAAGCATCCATCACTCCTCACAACAATAGTCCTTTGGAGTATGAGAAATTTTCTTTGTCTCTAATCAATCTACACAACAAAAATAAGTGCTAATATGTGGCAATTTGTAGGCAGTCAGCACAGAAGAAAGTGGGCTTTAAAATATCGTTTGTCAAAATAATTGTTTAAAAAATTGTGGTTTTACATGTACCTGGGGGAAAAGGAAATACTAAATAAAACACAGTTTATCAACATTCACTCTATATATGTGTGTGGATAAACAAATTAAGTTTTATCTTTATCTTCTTGACCCCCCCCTCCCCACAAAGGGTTTTCTTATGCCATTTTACTTTAGGTTGATTAATTTTCCTTTTTTCCTACTTTTTCTTGTGATGCACTCAGGTCTGACATGACATTGATTGACATAAGATTAAACTATTATTTTGCCTGCACAATAGACCTCATTATATATGACTTTTTCACATTTCAATCATCTGTCTTGACATCATGTAGATGTATCTTCTATACAAACTATTCTTCAGCAAATTGTTAATTTAAAGAAAATAGTAATTTAAAAAATGTTTTCTATAAACTTGTATAGTTATAGTGAACTTAATTTATGTCAAAGGGCAAATTTGATCTAAGAAATAATATATTAACAATATATGTAATTTACTATTGGATAAAAACCCAATATCTGCCAGACTTTTAAGTGAACTTGATGTAACAATTGGTCAGAGCCTTCTCATCCTTCTGTCTAGAAAATCTTCCCTTTCCAACATTGAAAGATTAACTTCTTGAAGACTTAAAACTACCAATTTTATGACTATTACCACAAAGTTAAGAGAGAATTTTATCATTGATCAAATATACTTCCTAAAATTGTTACTAAAATGTACTAATCATTTGTTCACAATACTGTGTAGACATTTCCTTCATAAGATTAGTTTTCCCATGGAAAAAAGATTAAAGAACAAATTAGTACAAGAACCTACTGTAAGATTATACCAACCATCCTAATGGCCCTGAATCATGCTCTTTCTGGAGCAAGAGTACTGATATCTAAAGAATGTTTTTATTAACATCAGAAAATAGTGAATAAAGAAATGGTCTCTACTCACATGGCCTGTATCCTTCTCTTCTACTTTTAGTCTATCTGCCTAGCACACTAATTTTCTCTGAATCATAGTCTCTCTATGTGTCAAAGGTAGGACACATTTAAGTCAAAGATAGGACTTAAATTCAAGTCTTCTTAGGTTTAAGCTCAGATTTTTATCACTATATCACAGTCTCTCAATGCTAAAGAAAGTAGAAGTATTCACAGATCTGCAGAATATTAGAGCTAGAAGAAACTTGATATTCATTGAACACTTTCATTTGACAAATAATATATTAAACAGGGGAGGGACTTATCCAAGGTTACATTGAAGTTCAGACTGAATAGGAATTGCAATCCAAGGCTGCTGCCTATATTCCAGGACTTTATATGCTGCATCAAATGCTAGGTTGGAATAAGCATTTTTAAAATCTGAAAACAGACCTTGTTGAAAGCAATTCCTGATCTAAAGCAAATTGAGAGAACTCACTAAGAACAGAAATGCAGTTATGACATCCAATGGGATCTCAAGGTAGGGAATTAATATCTAAAATATTCTTTGAAATACTAAATTCTTG